>BSBK01007108.1:0-275000 GCA_027943335.1 Chamaecyparis obtusa | reverse complement strand
GGACCAAAGCTCTAATACCAATTGTTAGGAATGTGATGCAGGGGGAATTCTTTGTTCTTGGTGAAATTGCTTGGGTGTTTGTTATTTTGGCCAATGTTACATAGTTGTAGCCTTGACCAGTGGTCTCAGTCATTAAAGGAAGCTCGGTCACTAGAGGAACTCGATAAGCTTTGGAACTTGGTGAAAGTGTTACTCGGTCATGTGTATAGAGCTCGGTCAACATTGGTGCTTGGCGATGCTTGGCTTTCTCAGTTATTCACTATGCTCGATAGTTCTAGTTTACCGACTGGAGTTCTATGTGATTTGTTGGGTCCACTTGGTGAATTTATTGTTGGTAGCTATTATTACAGGCTGACATGTTGTATTAAATGTTTGTAAGGATATTTTGAGCTGATTTGTATTACATTTAATAATTGTTTAGGGGGAGTTAATGGTTTCATCTAGCTGACTTGTGGATGATGATTAGTATTTAAAGGGGTGTTTGGGTAGATGTTTTAGGGAGTTATTGGAAATTCTTGGTAGCATTAGTTTGGAGGCATTACTAAAGCTAGAGTTGGTGAAGTTGTGGAAAAGTTCTTGCATGATCTTGTAGATCAAATTCTTATCTGATAGTTTTTTGTAAGTAGAGCTAGTGGTTTGCACACTTGGGAATAAGGAGATTTCTTAGAGGCTTGCAAGCTCATGTTCAGATCTACCTTAGGGTTTCCATCAATTTCTGATTTATCTCAGCGCTAAACTAGCTAAATGTTGTATTGAATCCTTGGATCTTGCAGATTGTTTTTTATTATAATTGGACACTAACCCGTAAAGCCTTACAACCGAGTATGTTAAAGGAAATTGCTTTGAAACAATTGTTGTGTACTTGTGTTGTTGTGTTTTCTGCTATGTAATTCTGAAGCTACAAGGTTTGGACTATCCTTAATTTGGATCCTCCATCCCTTGGTCTACATCAAGTGGTATCAGAGTAGAGTAGATCTTGTGGAAGTGAAGGTTGACCTAGCAATCCTGATCTTGTGAAGTTGATCTTGTTGGCGAAGAGATCGTATGATCTTGGTTGCAGATCTGTGGCACTAACTTGTGGAATCTTGCCTTAGTTATTTTTGCATGGTAGCAGGTTGAGATCTGACTTGCATACAACTTGGAGATTGTCACAAGGTGATCAGTGTAGGGTTTTATGCAAAGGGTTTTGCATATATTTAAGGATTCCTTTGAGATGATTAGACCCTAGAGTTATTGTATATCTCTGTGATACTGTGGAATCTAGGATTACAAAGAAAGTGAAATTAGATTTCAGATTTGAGATGGAACTGATGAAGAATGACATGGTCACTGAGATCATGAGAGTTGTTATTGGTGTACCTCAAAATGTTGGCATTGAAGATGGCTATGAAGAAGCTGCTGAAGAATTTGAACATGCTAGATCTAGTGTTGATGACTAGAGGGATAGATCTAGTGAAGATAGAACTACTTATTTACATAGATCTTAAGCTTGGTTAAGTAGTAGTTACTAAATGGAAGTCTCTAATTTCTCTAGAAATTTGAAACCTAACAATTTGATTGACTGGATCAGTGAACTTGAAGATTTCTTTGAGCTGGAAGAAATTGAATATCCTCTTAGGGTGACATTGGCACAAATAAAGTTGAAAGGACATGCTGCTCTTTGGTGGAAAGAACTGCAAAGATAAAGAGAAGATGAAGGTGAACTGAAGATCAATTAGTGGAGGTTGATGGTGACTAAATTGAAAGCTAAGTTCATAGTGGTTGACTATGAGCTTGACTTGTTTAAGAAGTTGTAGAATCTGAATCAAAAGGATTTGTTTGTTGAAGATTATACCAAGGAGTTCTATAGACTTACTATTTGGTCTGGACACTGAGAGCTTGGTAAGGAAAATGTAGCTTAGTATGTGAATGGTCTAAGATTCAATATTTAGGATGAGCTTGGTATGTTGAAGATTGATTTTGTTGAAGATTCTTATTAGTATGTTCTAAAGGCAGAAGATAAGTTGAAGAAGAAACAACATAGTAACTCCTGAGGGAAGGAGAAAGTTGATCACTTGGCGAGGGATAAACTGACTGATGCAGAAGATGAATAGAAACCTATGGAACCAAAGAAAAAGATAGGTAGAGTTATCTTTAAGGGTACTTGCTATAACTATGGAGAGGAAGGACACCATTCTTTTGAGTGTACATAGAATAAGGTTGACTGATGAACTACTATAGTGAATGATAACATTTAGAATGATCCTAAATCTGAGAACTTGCTACTTCGGTGAACATTTCTCGATACAAAGGATGAACCTTGTCAGAGGAGTAATTTTTTTAAGACTTAATGCAAGTCTATATGTAAACTCTATGATGTTATTGCTGATAGTGGTAGTACTGATAACCTTGTTGTTGAGGCCATGGTTTAGAAACTTGGTTTGAATAGAATGAAACATCCACGTCCTTATAGGATTGGTTGGTTGCAAGATGTTCATGCTTTGGAAGTTAGAGAACAATGCTTCATTGATGTTCAAATTGACCAGTATAAGGATCTTGTGTTATGTGACATTATGGGGATGAATAGCTATCATATATTGCTCACGAGACCTTGGCAATTTGATTGCAAAGCTATGTATGATTGTGTGAAGAATGTCTTTACTATTGAGAAGGATGACATGAATTTTTCCTTGATGCCTTTGATGGATACAATGCTTGATAGGAGAAGCCTAATTACTAGTAGCCGAATTGAGTTGGTAGATCCTAGGAGAATGAATGATTAGTTTTGAGAACCAACCTATGCATTGTCAAGAAAAGACTTTAAGAGATAGAGGAAGCTGAAGTGGAAGAGTATGCAAAGTGAAAAGGTGGAGGACATGTATGTGAAGAACCAATTTAGGATTTATGTGGTGAATCCTGGAAGATGTTCTTCTCACATATGAACATCTTTTCAAACCTAGGGTGTCTGATGTAGGGACATTCTTTGTTGAGGCAAGGGAATTCTTTGTCCTTAGTTAAATTGCATGGCTATTTGTTATTTTAGCTGGTGTTACTCAGTTGCATCCTTGGCCGATGGTCTTGGTCATTGAAGGAAGCTTAGTCACTAGAGGAACTTGGTAATCTCTAGCACTCGATGAAATTTTTACTTAGTCATGCATACGATGCTCGGTCAACACTGGTGCTCAATGATGCTTGGCTTGCTCAGTTATTTCACTATTGCTCGGTAGTTCTAGTTTACTGACTAGAGTTTTATGTGATTTGTTCGGTCGACTTGGTACATTTATTATTGGTAGCTATTGTTACAGGCTGACATATTGTATTAAATGTTTGTAAAACTATTTTGAGCTAACTTGTATTGCATCTAATAATTATTGAGGGGGAGTTAATGGTTTCATCTAGCTGACTTGTGGCTGATGATTAGTATTTAAAGGGGTGTTTGGGTAGATTTTTTAGGGAGTTCTTGGTAGTTCATGGTAGCATCAGTTTGGAGGCACTAATAAAGCTAGAGTTGGTGAAGTTGTCAAAAAGATCTTGCACGATATTGCAGATCAGATTCTTATCTGATAGTTTGTTGTAAGCAGAGCTAATGGTTTGCACACTTGGGAACAAGGATATTTCTTGGAGGCTTGCGAGCTCAAGTTTAGATCTGCTTTAGGGTTTCCATCAATTAATGATTTGTCTCAAAGCTAAACTAGCTAAGTATTGTATTGGATCCTTGGATCTTGCAGATTGGTTTTTTATTATAATTGGCCCTAACTCGGAAGGCCTTACAACCAAACATGTTAAAGGAAATTGCTTTGAAACAATTATTGTGTACTTGTGTTGTATTTTCCACTATGTAATTCTGAAGCTGCAAGGTTTGGATTGTCCTTAATTTGGATCCTCAATCCCTCTATTTGCATCAGAATGGGAACATTGAGAGGGGGGTGAATCAATGTTCTATAATATTAATGGTTTTTTGCTTCTTGAAACTTAGCACAATTACTTAATTATTGAACTGAATGTTAAAGATAATAAAGTAAACAACCATAACACAACACCAAATATGATTATAGGGAAACCTTGGCCAAAGGAAAAACCCCAGTTGGAATTAATACCCACTAATGATTGTACTTTATATTATGAACTTGTTAATGTTCCTTTTCCCTATTCGGAGAAGTCATTACAATGCTTAAGACAATGACCTAGTCAAAGGTCGGACCCTATTAGGAGTCTTGAAGTAACAAACCATGCTAGGGGTGTAAGGCTCACTACTAGAGCTCACTTCTTAATAGAGAAGGCTATAACCTCCTAGACATCAGATACACACTATATCTACAAGGGTGAACTACTGCTATGACACTTTTGTCTGATCAGTTGATTTTGTGTGCTTATGCTTTAACCTCTTGTAAATATCTATATCATTCTTACTTCTCTAACACATACTTCATATACTTCTTCTCTTTGATTTCAACTTATATCAACTCTACATACTTAAATACAAAAGTGCATGTCCTATATATATAGGCACAACCAAATCTATTTACTAGGTTGGCCTATAACCTATTACATACAATGCTTCCAAATGAATTGGCTCAACATGTTTACATACATTTCTATTAACATGTTTACGACACATTTACAATAGGTGCATAGCCTTAACAAAATAAAATATCGCTTGCAAATCAAAATCTTTCTTGTCAGCTGCATGTTCTATTTTGTTTTTCCACTTACTGTTTGTGTCACTTGAACTAGCTATAACTTCTTCATACTATCATATCTGACCATGCATGCTTAGACTTAGCATAGTAACATACTCAAAAGCTTATCTTCAAGGGAACATACCAAAACTCAATCATACACACATGCATTGATGCTTTATTCATTGGGTGATTTACTATCTACTCTATCTTCCATACTTAGCTAAATTTTGTTCTTATAAGTTATTGCACTAACCTCAAAATTTCATATGACTTTATTGCCATTACGACAACACTAAACCTAGTCATATATACGAGTATAGTCAACTTGCCAATAGAAAGACATCAAATGCAGTACATATAGTAGATCCTTTCTTTAAGGAAATTGTCAGATTGCATGGATTACTGAGGAGTATTATCTCTGACCCAAATAGTAAATTTGTTGAATACTTTTGGAAGACCCTTTGGAGAAAGTTTGCACCAAGTGAAATATAGTTCTACATTTCAACCACAAACCGATGGACATAAAAAAGTTGTGAATAGAAGCTTGGGTGATTTGTTGAGATGTTTAGTTGGAGACACACCAAGTAATTGGGATTCTATGTTGGCACAAGAAGAGTTTGCATACAATAATTCAGTGAATAGGAGTATTGGAAAAATACCTTTTGAGATTGTTAATGGAATAGAATCGAGAGGTATATCAGATTTGAGGGATATTGTTGATGAAGGAAAGAGAAGTGTTGAAGGAGTAAAGTTTGTTGAGTACATGAAGACATTGCATGAAGATGTGAAACATAAGCTAGAGAAAAGTAATCAAAAATAAAAAGACAGAGCTGATAGATCAAAAAGAAATAAGACTTTTGTAGTCGATGGTGAAGTAATGGTTCATTTGAAGAAAGGTAGATTTCCTATTGGAACATATGGGAAGCTAAAAATGAAGAAGTTTTGTCCTTGCAATATTTTGAAGAGATTTGATAGTGGAAATGCTTATGAGATTGAGTTACTTGATGACATGGATATATCACCTATATTCAATATTGCTGATTTATATGAGTGCCATGAGCTAGATGAAGAAATGAAAGTACCGAATGATTATCCTAAGAAATAGATAGAAGAAGTTGAGAAGATTTTGGAACAAAGAATTAGTAGAAGTACAAGAGGAAAATAGTATATGGAGTATAGGGTAAAGTGCAAGAATAGACCTATTGAAGAAAGTTCATGGATTTCACAATCAGAGTTGGATTCAGCTTAGATTGTACCTACTTCATGATTTAAAGAATCATTTCATAACCCCAGGTGTCTGATGTAGGAGCATCTCAGGTCCTTGGTAATCCCATGTCACCAAAAAACATGTTTGTTATTTCCTGTGTTGCTTGATTCCTTCTTTGACTGAGTTTGGTCAGTGTTGCTCAGTTTCCTTTCTTTACCGGGTTTGGTCAATTATCTCTCTGGTGCTTGGTGAATTTCCCTAGCACTTGGTGATGCTTGTCTAGTGCTTGGTTATCCTTTCTTATCGAGTTGTTTGTTTTAGTTTCCTGTTGAGGCCGACTCTTGCAATTAATTATGGTCATGGATTTAATGCTGGTATCTATTATTGGGAAGCATGTGGATGTCAATCTAGTCATTCCTTCCATTGATGGTGGATCTCAAGGCTGACTTGTTCGGTAGCCTCTTGTATATATTGTGATCTTTGGTTGTAGATTAGGGTCAGTTTAGTTAGAGGATAGAAGCTAGAAGATTCAAGATGGTTACAAACCCTCTCATGTTGGAGGATTTTTGTACTTGAATTGTATTATCTGGCCTAAACTAGGAAGGCCTTACATCTTGGCATGTATGAATCAATTTAAATAAATATATGAAAGATATGTGCATTCTCTCTCTCACTTTTGTGTTTGTTGCTTCCGTGTGTGATCTTTGCAAGGTAGATCCAGCTAGGGTGTTCCTTTACCCCCTATCCCCATCCTCACTTGGGTCACCTTCCCATAATGTTGTATCTGGTCTTAGCACCATATTGGGGATTCATTTAATAAAACCAATATCCCTATTTTGACCTCTCTTCATCTTATGACTACCACCACACTTTACTTTTATAATTTTAGTATCGATTGTCATACTTGAGGAATGTTCTAGATAACTAGGAAGGCTTGATGTTGATGATGGAACACATTTATTGTGGTGATATTTCTTTAGTCACCTCTCATATGTAGAGCTTAAGTAGGGACCCAATCGATCCTTTGATGATGTCCCATCTATGACCACCATGAAGCCAAAAGTTTTATCTCCTTTCTCACATTCAATTTGGATGTAAATAGCTTCAGAACTGAATTGGGTTGTTGAATTTGGAGAGATAACTTGAGCTTTGAAATTTTTCTTGGAAGAATCTATATACTGTTACCTACATCATAGTTATTTTATTGTTGTATTAAACTAAAAATATCTACAATATCAGATCCCTACGATCCTTCTATTCACCTTACATATTTATACATTTCTTCCTCACATATTGTAGCATCTTATGTGAACTCTATCTTTAGTGAAAGAATTCCACAACCTGTGGGCCTCTATGTACATATAGTTCAATAATTGTTCCACCTAAGTTAAATGTGTTGGTAAGAAAAATTATAGAAAAATAAATTTGGGGTGCAATTTTCTTGATGGAAGAGACCATATAGTTCAAATTCTAATACTATCAATATGATAGAAACAATGTAACATTCCTTGGAAGTATAATCAACTTCCCTAATTTGTGACCATAAAAAATGCAATCCCCACTACAACCATTACTAACAGTTTGTAGGACGAGGTCAATGTCTATAAATTACATGTTACCGATGTCTATACCTTGGTAGTTGAAGACATCCACCAATCAAGGAGACCTTGCCTCAATCACCTTATGCTTCAGACCCCAAGTACTAACTAAATGTTGATCTTCACTACTTCATACATTCATTTGGCTAATTTTATCCTTGGTGATTATTAGAAATTGTAATCACAACCACCAACGCACTTACATCATCAATATTGTAGGTAGAAAGGTGCATGTTGTAGTGTTGAAAACTTAAAAAAATACTTATTGGTCCTAATTGTTTCAAAGCTTATCTTATTAAATATTTATTGGACCACAAATAAGTGTTATTATATATTTAGAAATCCATATGAAATAATAGAGAAGTTCTTGAATGTTTTGATAAGAGTTTCTATTATAAATATAGGTTTGTGGGCAACATACAAAGTAGAGAGTAAAGAAGAATACAATACCTCTATTTTAAATGTAAGATAAACAACTCATTTTTTAGCATTAACAATTATATTTTTAGTTTGTTTTTCACTGCAAAAGCAGTAGTTTGAGTTTGATTTCTATCCTCCTTTATATTAAAAGCAATGTCACTCTTTTTCTAGAATGAGAGTATATTTTGTAGTGTTATTTTCTGTTTAAGAGAAGAATTACAATATTCTCTACAATTGCATTTACTTATATTTTGGGTGCAATATTTTATGTACTGAAGATACTTGAAGATCTATATTAATCAGCTGAGTCTAGGTGTCATTTTTTTTGGTTTCTATTTCCTTTGTGCTTCTATTTCATTCTTTCTTGTATTAGAGCCAAGTTAATGGCATCTTCTTATGGAAGAGGTCTTTCAAATTCCTAGATTCATTAGTTTAATGGAAAGAATTATGAATATTGGTCAATTACAATGAGATTTTTGTTTGTCTCTTAAGATATTTGGGGTGTTGTAGAGAAAGGGTATGTTGAACCTACAAATGCAACAACATATTGAGCATTGCCTAAACTAGATAAGGATATGCTACAGGATAATAAAAAGAAGGATTCTAAATCTCTTTTCTACATTCTCCCAAGTAGTACATGAGAGTATCTTTCCAAGAATTGAAGTAGCAAAAGAATTAAAGCATGAATGGGATATCCTTCAAACTACATATCAAGGTATGGATAAACTGAAAATTACAAAACTACAAATGTTAAGAACAGATTTTGAAACTATGTGTATGAAGGATTCAAAATCTTTAGATTCATCTTTTACTCAAGTTATCGGGCTAGTCAATCAGATGAGATCTCATGGTGGTATTCTTGAATATAGAAGTTTTTTTTTTAAAATATCCTAAGGAGATTACCCACAAAGTTTGAATCTATTTTTGTAGTTATAGGATAAATAAAAAATCTTTCACAGTTTTTAATAGATGAGCTCCATGCCTTTCTAATTTCTCATGAAAATGGGCCTAGTTTTGTAATGTGGAAAATATGGATAGGATTTAGAACAATGGGGGTTTACACATAAAAGAGACCCTAAACCAATATTTAACACAAACATGAAATTCTAATGATAAGGAATATAGATCTAGAAATGCTTGCAAAGAAAAATGAAATAAAATACATACCTCGTAACATAGCTTGTCTGAAAATACCTATTTTTTGGTCTCTGTGCTGAGTTTCTAAAAACTATGCAACTAGATCTACAACAAAAACACAGAGATGGAGAAAACCCATAAATCTTATCTTTTTCTAAGCCAGGTCGACCTTGACCCAAATAAAGGTTGACCTTGACCCCTTTATGTCAACCTTGACCTACACTACTCTGACGAAAATTATGTTCATGGATCTCATAAGTTTTCCGAAAAGGGTATCTAGATCTACTTTGTAACTCCTGAAACAATGACTATAGATATTTTAAAATGGTGTTTTGTGGTGGCTATATAGGGTTTTGCCTTAGTGAAACCCCCATTTTGGTGATCTCCACCTCCATGAATAGTCAAATGTAATAAAATATGTGTGTGTGTTTCTCGTAGGAAGAGCTTTTGAATGTGTAATGCCAACATCTAATCCTCTATATTGAAACCCTAGCATGAATTGAAATGAGAGAGAAATGCATAGATTTGAATATGATAAAGAAAGCATACCAAGCCCCCAAGGATAAATTACTCTTACCAAACTCACAATTCATGGTTGCTATCCCATGATTGTATCTTTTGAATGCTTGAATGTTGGAAATGGTACATCAAGGAAGAAGGAATATTTCTTACTCCAAATGTATGTCCATAATAATTCATCCACATAATTATTTTTTGCATCAAGGCATCATCAATATCTTGATCTTATATATCATCCTCTTGGAATCTTGCATCATCATCTCCTCATAACATCTTGCTTGCTACTTGATGTGTGATGGGAAAAATGAAGGAAAAAGAGAGTGCTTATATAGAGATTTCAATGAAAGGCTCCTTAGGAAATGAAAGGGCCCCTAATTCAAATTTCCTGTTGAATTATGGTCTAATCACAATAGCCAACTAAGGAGGGAAAATAATAAATGAATTTTATGTTACAAGTAGTAGTTGTCATTGCACCAAAATATCTACTTGTTAATGCTCGATACAACCACTAGACTTATAGAAGACATAGGAGGTGGTTAAGCCATGTTGTGAATCCCAAGGGGAGTGCTAACCATTTTTCAACAATCTCCCCCTCAGCTTTAGCTGAGGGGATTTGAACCTATGACCAAGCTCTGATACCAATTGTTAGAAATTAAAGTCCACCAAGATAACTGAGAGTGGGGGCTGAATCAGTTATCAGATAATTATAACCTTTATCAACTTCAATATATTTTAACCATGTAAGCAATATAACCAACAACCATAGAAAGATATTCATACACAATAACATAATAACACAAGATATGTTGACTAGGGAACCTCTTGATCAAAGAGTAAACCCTAGTGGGAATGATGCCCACAAAAGATGCACTAATATGAATATTCCTTATGAAAGGATGGACTCTATTTGGAGTCTTGTGAAATACATTCAGTACATATGAATCTCTATTAGGAGATTTTGAATCCCTGTCAAAAGATTCTAACTCTGTTAAGAGTTTATGGAAGACACAAGGACCCACTACCCAAATAGCTTCAAGGTAAGATCACTAAACTCACTATCCAACTAATATTTGTATTAATAAATATAATAATACCAAAATATTACTGACCTCGATAATCCAATACTCCTCTGACTATGCCAAAACTGCACTCACTCCTTCAGATCTCAGTACTTCACATATCCTCTTTCACAATTTCACTTACATTCATCACTTAATTCTAAAATTTCATTCTAGTCACATAACAACAAGGAATACATCCCTTTTTATATACCACACTCAATTAATTACAAATGAGTTGGCATACAAATTACAAAATAAAATTTCCACACATTACATCAAAATTACACAAAACTGTCAGATTCCAATCACTATAATTCTTCACTTGTGTGACCTCGGATCTTTCACTATCAACCACACCACTATCAACATGTCTTAAACTTCTCTCTAACTACACAAAACAAGATTCCATCCCAATTAGGAGATATCATTCAATTTCCACAAATTACTACTCAGGAACACTACCTGAATATTGCTTACACCAAAATGCTCATAACTTCCATGAATAAAAGAATTAATATTTGCACTCTTAACCATGATCCTATAACACATCAAAGAGTAATTCCTCAACATCCCATATCTTCATCTTCAATATCCCAAGTGCGATAACTTAGTAGATCACTGTGTTGACATTAATGACAATCACAGTCATAAATGCAACAAAAAATGCTACATAATGACTACTGATACTCCTCCAAAGGATATATTCAGAATTCATTCCTAACAATCACCCCCATTGGCATTAATGGAAACATAGATGAAAAAGCATTCAAGTTCCATAAATCCAACTCTACAACATTGTGCTCAGAAAATGCTTTCAAGTCCTCTTCATCAATCAAATCTTGCTTTGTTTTCCTATTCAGTTATCTCCAATAGATGGTACAAATGTTTTTTTCATGTACACTTCTCTCCCCCATTGACATCAATGACAAATATTTCATCATTATGTCAACAACAACATCAATGTCAAAAGACACTATTCAGAAAATACATTCACTAGAGTCCTAATGACTCAACTCAGATACAATACTCCCCCATAGAGGAAGTACCGACATCTAGTCCAGAAGAAATATAGAGCTCATATACCACTGGATAGATGCAACAATCTACATCACTTCTCAAAAGTAGGCTAGGGCATAACCCCAAGCATACCTCTAAAATACTCAATTGTATCCTTAGGAAAAGGTTTTATAAATATGTATGCTATATGCTCCTTTGTGCTTATGTACTCATGTCTAACTTCTTTCTCTACAACTTTTTGTCTTACTACATGATACTTTATCTCTATATGATTTGTCTTAGAATGTAACACAAGATTTTTAGACATACTAGCTATGCTGGTGTTATCACAATGTATAACAATGGGCTCAAAAAATTTTACTCCAATATCCTTCAGGATCTACTTCATCCAAATTATCTGGTTACAATTTATTGTTGCTACTACATATTATGCTTATGTTGTGCTCTGTGAAATACAATTCTACTTCTTGCTTACCCAAGAAACCAATCTTCCTCCACAGGAAAAATGCTCCTCCACTGGTGCTTTTCTTATCATCAACACTACCTTCCTAATCAGCATCTGTATATGCACATCGGGTAAAATCATTAGATTTTTCATACCAAAATCCATATTCCATTGTACCTCTTAAATATCTTAGTATCCTCTTTACTACTACATAATGTGATTCTCTAGGTTTAACTTGAAATCTTGCTAAAATTCCAACTAAATGTGCTATATCAGGTCTTGTATGAGTCAAGTACTACAATCCTCTAGTCATAGATCTGTAATTCTTTTGTTCCACTACAGGAGTCTCATCTGTGCTAGATAATTTATGTCCAGTTACCATAGGTGTTCCAACTAGTTTATAGTTCTCCATTCCAAATCTCTTTAATAAATCATTCAAGTACTTTGTCTGACTAACAAAGATACCATCACTACTGTATGCTATCTGCAATACTAAAAAATATTTCATTTCACCAATCATACTCATTTCAAATTTAGTCTTCATTTCATCTACAAATTTATCACTAGCTTCATCTTCTCCTCCAAAGATAATATCATCAACGAAAATAACTAGAACCAATAAACCATTTTCGATTTCTTTTGTATATAGGTTGCTATCAGTTGTGCCTTTTGTAAATCCTAATTTCAACAAATACATATCCAATCTTGCATACCAAGTTCTAGGTGCTTGTTTTAGTCCATATAAAGCTTTCTTTAGTTTACATACCATGTCTCCTTCTTTAGTCAAGGGAAAACCTTCAGGCTGCTCAATTTAGACTTCTTCTTCCAATTCTCCATTCAGAAATGCTAACTTCATGTCCATCTGATATATTTTGAATTTCTTGTAAGCTGCATAAGCCAAAAACATTCTTACTGCTTCAATTCTTTCTACTAGTGCAAAAGTTTCTTCATAGTCAATTCCTTCTTGTTGTGAGTATTCTTTACATACCAATCTTGCTTTGTTCCTTAGTACTTCTCCTTGTTCATTTATCTTGTTTTTGAATACCCATTTTTTTCCAATAACATTCTTATCTTTAGGTCTAGGAACCAATTCTCATGCCTTGTTCTTTTTAATTTGATCTAGTTCTTCTTTCATAGCTTTAATCCAATGTTCATCTTCACATGCTTCACTAGTAGAATTAGGTTCAATTTGAGAAATCAAACATAACTGTTCAACACTCAAAATATTATGTTTCAAACCATCCACAAAGTAAACATCATCAGTATTAGTCTTTCCATCAAGAGTAATAGATCCTATACCTTTAATCAAACAAGGTGCATTATTTCCAACTCTAACAACTCCATCATAATTGTTAAACTTTATGAATTTTTTCATATCTGTAGTCATATGATGTGAACAACCACTATCTATAATCCAATCAGCTTTCTTTTCTACTTGAGAAACTAAAGCCTTTTCTTCCTTAATTTTAGTTTCAGGATTTTCTTCTTTAATAGCTACAAATCCTATATCATCATTGTTCTCAGTATCACTTTCACTCAAAGATTTCTCCAAACTAGCTTCAAGTTCTTCATCATTTTCATAATAAAATTCTTTATATCTTCTAGGATTAAATTTCTTTCTACTTCTTAACTCTCTTAGGACATTTAGATGCAAAATGACCATATTCTTGACATGTCCAATATTTAAATTTTTTTCTTATCGTCTGATTCTATCTTCACAAGCAAGGCAATAGCTTCTTCAATCTTCCTATCTTCTTCATTTCTAGATATTCTACTACTAGCATAATCTTTTCTCACACTTATGCTTCTTGACAAAGTAGGGCGAATACTAAGAGCACTGAATGTTGTCTCCATTCTAGGTAAGTCTCCTTATAACCTCAAGTTCATTTCTGTTGCTTCCAATCTTCCAAGAAGAGTATCTCTTATAAAGTTCATAGTACAAGGTATGACTTGTTCAATCATCTGTGTTGTCTTCTTAAATGTAGGAGTCAATGTCCTTATAATTTTCCATATCACTTCATTCTCTATCTTTGTTCCTCCGCATGATTTTATACCTGCAACAATTTCTGACATTCTACCAATGTAGCTTCTAACAGAGTCATCTTCCATCATTCTTATATCTTCAAATGCACATATCCAATTATGTAATCTGACTTTCTTTGCATGTTCATTAGCTTCAAAAGTAGAGTGTAAAGCTAACCAAATTTCATAAGATGTTTTTAAGTATTTTACCTTACTGTACTCATTCTCTAGAAGGGCTGACAAAAGTGCTTCTCTGGAAAGCATGGTACACATGAATAGATCTCTTTCATTATTAGTACATGTTTCAAGATTATTTTCATCATTGATAGTCTTCTAATTCTTTGTAATCAACCAATAACCTAGTCCTAAGAAAAGTAGGTGTGTCTTCATCTTTTCTTTCTAGTTATCAAAATTTACTCCATCAAACTTAGGGCTTTGTTTCTTGAAATTCGCCATGGATCTCCTTAAGTTGTTAAACTTCTCTTTCAAGGACCAGCTGCTCTGTTACCAATTGTGAGAAAGTAAAGTCCACCAAGATAACTTAGAGGGGGGGGGGGGTGAATCAGTTATCAGATAATTATAGCCTTTATCAAATTCAATAGATTTTAACCATGTAAGAAATATAAACAACAACCATAGAAAGATATTCATACACAATAACACAATAACACAAGATATGTAGAAAAATGCTCTAATACCACTTAATATCAATGAACCTATGACCAAGCTCTGATACCACTTGTTACAAGTAGTGGTTGTCATTGTACCAAAAGATTGACCTATTAATGCTTGATACAACCACTAGACTTATAGAAGACACAGGAGGTGGTTAAGCCATGTCATGAATCCCAAGGTGAGCGCTGACCATTTTTCAACATTTTAAATAAAAACCCTTCTGCATTCAGATTCAAAGGTCCATTTTTTAATTTTGGGCCTCTTTATGATCTAAATTTGGAAGCAGGGACCAAACCTTGACAAAGTTCAAGGTCGACCTTGACCTTGACCTAGGTTAGGGTTGACCTTGACCCTAACCCAAGGTTTCAGGCTAGTCAACAAAGAAGTTTTTAGGGCAACTAAAGACTTAGAATGATGGGAAAATAGGCCTAGAAGAAATATGATGAAGGCTAGGAGGACTATTAGATAGGCCCTACCTAGAAAAGAAAATCATGAAGAAGTAAATCAAGGAGAATCCTTGGGATTCTAGCCCTAATTTCACTTATAAATGAAGAACCAAGTGTGAATGCATCCTAAATGCAAATCTATCTTGAAAATGCACTTAATGAGGGTGCTAAAACTACCAAGATGGAAGTGTTTCCATTTTAAGATGATACATTTAGCCCCTACTTTATCTTAAATATGACACTATGTGAATATGCAAGCTAAAGTAAGAAAACATCATAATAAATAAAAAGGATATAACCAAGTCCTCAATGTAGAGATCCTCCAAAAAACCATTAGTACCCACAACCTATAGCACACAAGGTTAATGAAAATCCATAAATCACCTAATACTTACTAAAATGAAATTTATAAGTGCATAGAGCATCTTATGCCCACCCTATTTTGGCTTTCTACTTCTGAAGGGTGAAATAGGGTGATAAAGATAACTTTATACACTGGATATGAAATTTTTTTGAGAAAAGCCTTTTTATAAACTAGCTAGAAGGATTCTGATCCTTCCTAAATTCACTCAAGGATTTAGGTATTTGAATCATGATTCCAACGCCACTGATAGCACTAAAAATAGAGTTACCAAACTCAAGATATAATGAAAAGAGTGAATGTCTATCTAAATGCATATGAAGGGAAATTCAAATTTAACATAAATAAATCCTAATAAACTCTAATAAAAACCCTAATCTTGATCTATAAATAATGGAATAGAGCACATACCTACTCATTCTTTCCATTTAGGGAGTTTAGAAGAGAAAGTCGAATGCAGAGCATAAAAGAATTTTGAGCGACACAAATGGAGCTCTTGAGATAGTGCCTGGCTACCTGACAAGTGCTTCTCAAAGAAAGTTTGTTGTTGTGGATTTATGTAATCTCAAATTATTTTTTTTATAGGCAAGGTCAAACCTAACCCTTAAAGGTTGACCTTGACCCTTTCAAGTCGACATGAACTAGGAAGGTCTACACCTATTCTGGAGTGACATCGACCTCGACCTAGGAAGGTCAACCTTGACCTAACAGTGGTTGACCTTCACCTATTCAAGTTGGATTTATAGTTTTGTGAATCAATAGTTCTGATATGATGTCTATTTTTTCTTATAGGACTTGGTTCATCTCTAAGAGCACCCCTTTGGAGGGCCACTACTGATCATCAGAGAGAAACTATCTAAGTTGAGCAGGGATGAGATACAATTATTGAGAGATGTAGGATTGTAATAGGTAAAAGGCCTACCACAAATGAGATTCCACCAAGCCATGTTATTGAATCTTATAGAGAGGTGGGATGAGGACACATCTTCCTTTCATCTTCCCTTAAGGGAGATCACAGTGACACTAGAGGATGTATACAAGATCCTACGACTTATAGTTCAAGGCAAGCCTGTTAGACTAAGAGTACAATGGGGTCCTGAGGATATCCATGAAGATGTAGAGTATTTCTTAGGATAGGTTCCATAGCTATGAACCTAAGTAGACTAGATCTCTCTATCATCCATACTAGTAGGTCAGACACCCTTGGTATGAAGGGTTATGATGTGTATACTTTCTTTGGTTGTAGTACCCAACATAAAGGGTACAATATTTTTAGTACCTTTTACCCATCTCATATCTAGGATGGAGAGTGACAAGAATATCTTCACATGGGGCTACAACATGCTAGCCCATCTATACCATGAGTTATGTCAGTTGGTGAGATATCAGAGAGAGAGTCTCAAGATATGAAAACTTTTATATATTTGGTTATTTGAGCAGTTCACATGTACATGACCATAGGGTGTTCCTATGCTGGTAGATGCTAGTACACTAAGATCCTTTTGTTATCCACTAAGAGATGTCTGGCAGCATAGAGATATCCTCTATTAGAGGGTATGTCTAGACTGTGTTCTAGTCATAGATGTGATATAGAGACCATACTATCGCATGACAAAGTGGCCAGATACATGACATCGAATGAGGCACTCACAACAACATAAGTTGCTAGAGGGTTAGTGGAGTCATATAGTGATGCGATACTACTATGACCAAGTGATGAGATAGTTTGGTCTTATAAAGGGGGTCCCTAGAGTAGTACCTCGATATGCACATCTGACAAGATACTATCAAAGACTTGATGCTATATGTCAGCCATCAGTAGAAGAAATTGTAAATAGTGATACAGATAGGACATAGGATATAGATGTAGCCCCAAATGTGGCCTATTCAGGCATCAACAAAGACTAAATAAAAAATTTGAGTATGAAGGGAACCTACACCATCTTCCCTGATGACTACACCACACTTGATCTATGCCTTTCAGTGAGGATACACTAAGATGGTAGAATACCAGAGGAGGAGGAGGATCATAGAGACAAGGAGGACCCCACCTACACAGGAGATCCCATGGAGGAGGAGAGAGAAAAGGAAAGAGAATATGAGATTCCCCTAGCTGATAGTATTGGTGTGGATGTGCATGTTGTTCACACATCACCACTAAGATCATGATGATCTCCACACTCCCATACAAAGACACCACCTCCAACACCTAGACACAATGAGTGCGGACAGAGTAGTCACTCCATGCCCCCACCATCCAGACCCTTTAGTAATACCCAAGAGGGAGATTCAGGTATAAAACATGCATTTGATTTGAATATTTAACTTAATTTGTGAAGAAAAAGTAGTAAAAGATAAATATATTTCAATTATGCAACTAGCATGGTGGAGTGGAGGAGTTTTGTATCTGAGGTCCTAAAGGATACATGCCTATCCTATTGACTACTAGCAAGTGAGTGAGAGTTCCCCATTGGTCACAAATATCCCAGTAGGCATGCCAATATCTTTGTGTGTGTCTAGCAAGAGTTGAGGTTATGTATATGTGTGTGTGTGTGTGTGTGTGTTTGCGTGTAGATAGATAGATAGATAGATAGAGAGAGAGAGAGAGAGAGAGAGAGAGAGAGAGAGAGAGAGAGAGAGAGAGAGAGAGAGAGAGAGAGAGAGAGAGAGAGAGAGAGAGAGAGAGAGAGAGAGAGAGAGAGAGAGAGAGAGAGAGAGAGAAACTAATGGCTAACTTACAAAGATCACAAGAGTACATATATGAGCTGATCATATTGAGGAGCCACTCGCAAAGTACTAGACATAGATCTACATCTTCTCATCATAGATTAGAGAGATCTAGGAGGCATTGACATTCAGAGCATAGAGATAGACAAAGTGATATAAAGAGCCTTGTGCCACATATGTATCAAACTCAAAATTATTTATAAATGAAAAATTCTCTTTACTAGTTAGTTTTTTTATTGATTACTATATTTTCATCAATAACATAAAACTTAATAGAAAGAAAGAATGTGTATAAATATATTCAAATGTAATTTGCTACAATCACATAAGCTATAAAACAATCATAACCATTTTATAAGGAATACATAAATACACAAGGAAAGAAAGATGAATTAAGGATAATAACATTTGAGATGCATAATATTGATAGGTTCTTTAAAAGGCACACCATCCATATTAGCATTTTTGTAAGCACCTGAACCAAAGTACTTAGTTACAACAAAAGGTCCAAGTAGATTAGGGCTAAACTTTCCTTTTTCACTAGGTAAAGAATTCACATTTCTTTGATTCTCATATAATACTAAATCACCCACTAAAAATGATCATAAAATTACCTTATGATTATACTGCTTCTGAAGTGATTTATGACAAGCCTTTATATGTTCCAAAGCATTTATTCACTATTCATCCAACATTTCTAATTCTTGTAATCGTTGTTCTCAAAATATATATTTGTTAATTATCTGATGAAATGAAACACATAAAGAAGGTATTGTGTACTAGAAAAAGTACCTTCATAGGGTTAGTATTGCAAATAAATGAAAATAATAGCTAAATTACCACAAAGAATAAGCTATTTTAACAAATAAAGAACAATTAAGAACTCTATGGATCTCTATTTAGGGATGATAATGTAAAGCTCTCAACAAGCTTGCATTAGTGACAATCCTAAAATGAGAATGAATGATAAACAAAGCTAATAGTTTAATTCCAAATGAAATTACACCTATTTAGTTCTAAATTTGCCTTTCTATCTATAAATCGCAAGAGGTTTGATGCTATTCTCATATTTTTGGATGATTATTGATTGAATTATGCCTTTGTTTTATAGATTTTGGCAAGGGTAGGGGGTGTGGTTGATTTGATCATGATTAGGTGAGGGTTAAGTCCATGGTTCCACCTTTGGAGACCATTTAAATATTTTGCCCTCAAAGCTTCGGACAAGAAGACAAAATGAGTGGACAAGATGCATTCTCCAAGTGAGTGATTGAGATTCTATTTAGGCTTGATCCATGTGAGCTCTATTCTTCAATCCTTTTGGTTGATGGATTTTCCTCCCATTTGGTAGATTTGGTAAAAATTTGGGTCCCTAGTCACTTTTTGGTCAAAGATGCCCTTTTTAGGTCAAAATGGCTTATATATAAGGGTAAAAATGTCATTTTTACTATTCATTTTCACTTTGCCTTTTGACTTTTCCTCTCTGAGTTTTGAGTTATTCAAATGGTTATCTTGATTCGTGAGCACCAGTTCAAGAAAGGGCATTGGTATCATTGACCACCAACCTATGGACCTCTGGAATGTATCCCATCAACTTTTTTTGTGATTTTCATGTATTTAAATTGAAAAAAAAAAAGATTTTTTCTGAGAAAAACACTTTTTAAAAAAAAAAAGTAAATTGCACTTTTAAGAATTTTAATAGCACGTACACCTCCCCTTTAGCGCTTCTGCAATTTTTAATAGCACATACACACATAGGATTTAGGGCTCTTTTCTCTTTTAAAATATTTTCTAGTGCGTATAAATTCAATTGCGCTTTTGATGTTTTAAATGGTGGGTACATACATTTCTTTTAGTGCATAAAACTTATTTTAGTGCTTACACCATAGAATAATGCTTTCACAAAGTTTACTTGTGCTTTTAACATTTTTAGCTACGCTTTTTCCTTATAGCCCTTTTAATAATTAAAATAGTGCTTTCACCCCATTTGGTAAAAATGCAAATGACTTAGTTTTTCAAACCATCAAGTCTCGTCAATGAGTTGATTGGTCTAGGTAACAAACCTGATTTGGTAGCAAGTTGTAGGATGTCAGTTTGAGTCAATTTAGTTAGAATTTTTGATTGTCAATCTCAATTTAGATGATGGATGATGATAAATTTTTTGTCCTCTCTAAATAGAATCAGAAAAATTGATTGTGGTTTGATAATTTTTAAATGTTTGATTGACTTAGGATGATTTAAAAGATATTGTTTTCAAAAAATGATGTGATTTAAACTTTCTTTTTGCAAGCCAAGCTTAAGTTAGTCACCATTTGAGGTTTATATCCACTATGATTCTAGATGATCGATGATTTGAGTGATGCTGATCACCGACATATGGACAGATCCAGTCTATCATTCTTTCTTGTCCTACCTCAATTCTAATTGAATTGGTGATTGATTACCGCTATGGCAAAGAGATGGCACTCTAACTATAATGTTGGACTAACTGCGAACATCTCCCTTTGGGATTTTTCACATGGTGTAACAACCTCCTATGTTCTATAAGTCTAGTGGTTGTAATGGGCATTAAGAGGTTGATCTTTTGGTAGAATGACAACCACTACTTGTAACAAGTGGTATCAGAGCTTGGTCTAGTTTTGAATCCCCTCAGGTGATGCTAAGGGGGGGATTGTTGGACTAACTACCAATGTCTCCCTTTGGGATTTGTGACATGGTTTAACAACCTCCTGTGTTCTATAAGTCTAGTGGTTGTATCAGGCATTAATAGGTCAATCTTTTGGTGCAAAAGCAACCACTACTTGTAACACAACACATTCCACCTACCCATGGGAGAGATGACCATCACTCCTGAGGATGTGAGCCATATCCTCCACATCCCTACACATGGAGAGTTGGTGGTCTATGATCAGGTTTATAATGGTATAGCTTGCCAATGGGTGTTTTAGGACCCAATGATCAGTGATGACCATATTCAGTGGGCTCAATTCCCATCTTTCCTAGTTCTTCCAGTAGTTTTGGGTGCTCTTATTGGTGGATTTATTCTCCCTAATCATTGAGGGCATGGGTTTTCTATTGGTTGGGGCACATTCTTTAGGACCTGATGGCTTAGCCCCACTAGTTTCATTGGGGTTCTTGTGTTTTAGCATAGCAATACCATGAGCTACATTCAGTTGTTTATCATCATTCAGCGACACTATTTATCGAAGTCATTTTGTTGTAGTTATGGACATGGGAGCACATCCCAGTTACTAGGTCAATCCATGTGCATCACCATGATCCTAGGTGGCCATTCACCTAGATGTATGAGGGCATGGTAGTCCAGGCCCATTTGGGAAAGTTTTATTACTAGCATTGAATGATTGATGATGTGGATCAGGTCGTATGGTGATGGTACATTGGATGGGAAGCTTGGCCAGAGGATTCTTCTAAGCTTCCTTTCATGTGTTTTCCTTAGTGGATGATAGGGCACACTCCGCATATTATTGAGAGATTCTTCTTCTTATGAGTGTTACGATAGTATGGTTGGACATAGGGCATGCCTCATGGTTTAGCTATGTATGCCCAGGTACAAGTGGAGTGATCACTATGGGGGCCTTAGATTGATTATAGGACAACTCAACAAGAGGTAGAGTAGCTAGGTCACTTATTGTGGGATATGAGAGACCATATTATAGATGTTGGGATGACAAATGATTATGTAGATTGGTTCACTCAGAACCCTTTATTGAGGTTCAAAAATCCATCAGAACGGGTGCCTACGATCGAGGAGGAGTTAGAGGATGATGATAGGGATGGAGATGGAGGTGGGGATGGGGATGGAGGTGGGGGGTCATCATAGATGAGGTCTTCAAGGATGATGGAGTAGGTGAATGGTTGTAGGAGGTAGAGTTGTGATTCTAGTGATTGCTGATGTGCCTATTCCTCCTAGGGGTGGTGCTTAGATGATGGGTGCTAGTGTAGATAGATTTTTTCATCAAGTTGTTGTGGATCCTATAGCTAGACGAGGCCATCATAGGGTCTGACATTAGAGAAAAGTGTATGCATAGGTTCCTCTTCCATAGGCTCCTCCAGTACAAGCTCCTTCTTCCTCTAAAATTCCATCTTCTTCAGTTCTTCCATCTTCTTCTTTCATTCCATCTTTATCGATTCCATCATCCTCCATGCCATCATCTTCCATTCCATCTTCTTCCATTCCATCTTCTTCTACTGCTCCTCCTGTCTAGTCCCCAACACAAACTCTTGCACCATCCTTCACCTAAGATGTCAGATCATTATAGTCTAAGATTTTACAGAGGAGACAATAGGTTACTCAAATAAGTTTGATGATGTAGACCTTCATGGCTGCTATAAGTCAGCATGGTTTATAGGCTAGCTCTACCAGACCTCCTATAGTGATTGTGGTCCTGATGGTGCTGAAGTTGTCGATGGTTTTGGCAGTTGATCTATTCTGTAGAGATGATTCATATTCTTTATTTATTGATGTATGTGATGTTCCATTTTTTATCTCAAGACATTAGACTCTATTCTATTCTTCTAATTATTTGATGTTATTTATGTTTATGATACTTTGATAGACTTTGATGGACTTTAATTTTCCAATGTTTCATGATGATGATACCATGGACTTTGATACTTAGTTGATGGATTTACTTTATGTGATGTCATTATGTGTTGGACTTCATTTTTCTAGGTGATTTTCTATTATATGCATATCTATATGATTCTATCTCTTATATGCTTTGTTTTATACTTTTCTATGATGCAATTGATGATATAGATGCCCATGTTCTATTTATGCTTAAATGGTTATCTTATGTATGATATAAAATAGGTGAAAGTATGTGATATGGATTTTGTAATGATTTATGATATATGATGTTTTTAATGGTTTATGGATGCAAATTGTACCTAAATGTGTTGTATGATGATGTAATGATTTTATGGTTAATGTGATGTAATGGTACTTATGGATATATGGATTTAAATGATATGGATATGTAATGAATATGTAAATGTAATGATATGCAAAAGTGTGATGGACCTATATGATGTAATGAATGCACATGGATATTTAATGACTAATGATTTACATGACCTAAAATGTTATATGTTATATAGATGAATGATGTTGATGAATGTAATGCATTGATATATAATGTAGGATGAAAATAAATGCCCTGAGATTTTAATGAATAGATTTAGGTGAATGATGCAGTGTGCAATGCTTTTGAATGAACTAAATGATATGAAACTAATGATGAATTTATATCTATTTGAATGAAATGACTTAATGGATGCAATGAACATTAACTAATGAATTTTAATAAAAAATGAGCTTAATGGTTTAAAAATGAATGATTTCTTTAAAAAGAATGCACACTAAATGAGATAGATCTTTAAAATGAATGCAACCTAATGCAATGTTCCTTAATGAAATGGATTTTAAATGATGCAAAATAATGCAATTAACTTTAATGAAAATTGATGCAAGATAAATGTGGTGAACTTAATTGGACTTAGGGAGAATTCTTAAATGAATGCAAGATAAAATGATTTTAACAAATGCAAGTGAACTTAATGTAATGCACCCTTGTTTTTTTTTTTGTTTTTTTTTTATACACTCGATCACATATAGTTTTTGATGTTCCTTTGGTTTTTGATTGAACTCCAACTTCTTTCTATTTTCCTCTTGCAATTTAGTTTTTATTCTAAGAAAGGGAAATACTTTAAATGAATTTAATCTAGGATGTATGCAATTGTCACTTATTCAAAAATTTGGAGCTTATATTCCACATTAAGCAGTTTTTGGAATCCTAAATTTAGTAACATCATCACCAGTTCAACCATGATGATATGAATACCTTTTTCACCTCTTACATTGCTTTCCTATCTTTTGGTATGATTATCACTGATTGAAGTTAATCATGAGAGTATGAATACTAATTTTATCAGATTCTATGTTGCAAGTGGATTTTGGTATTATGATATTGATCATTAGAATATCCAAGGCACCCTTTTGCGTAAACAAACAAAGATCTTAGTTTCATTGTATGTACAAGTCCTTGATGATTCTTTGATGATCACATCCTTAGACAAACAATACATTCTTTAAAATTTTAATCTTGAGATAGTCATTTAGAAATCAACAAAATATCATGCTTTCATCATAGCTTGTCTAGTTTAAAAACTTTCATCAATTCACTAGAAAGACATGATTTTTCACCAATCAAGTCGACACTTTAGGAAAATTTTATACTCTTTTTCTCAAATCCATATTTCAAGTGTAGTTCCATCCATTTCATATTTTTAATCCTGATAAAGATAAGGTCTTGTGAGATTTTTGGATCAATTTTTGCATTTGGTTCAAATTGGATTAAGATTAGGATTTGATTGAATGTTTCACTTGTGTTCTGATGAACTGATTTGATGACTGATTAAAGTTTTCTTTTGATGAACCTCCCTCCTTTAGAGTAGATTTCCCCTAGTTTGAAATGATTATGATGTTGGACATAGGACAATTTGCATATTAGGTGACCAAAATCTTTAGGTACTTGCAAATGTAACTGTGGGGTTTTATTATGTAATATATACAAATGTTGGTGAATGTAGTATTTACAAGGATGACTACTAGGTATGTGACTGACTTGGACTTTCAATGGCACCTGTTCACCAGGTTTTCACTGATTGAATGGATTTTTCTTTCTTTTTCTATTTTTAAAGCTTTTTCCTTTTTTTACTACCAAGGCACCTATTTGTGATGCAGGAGCATCCTGGGTGTAAGAGCAATCTTGCATCACCCAAAAATATTTCTGTTTTTATATTCAATAAGGGCTATTTTATGGAAAGTTACTATTTTTGGTAATTTTTGTCTGTGCTTAGAATGATCTGATTTCTTTCTTAGAGGTTCATTTGGGTCATATAAGTCTACCAGTAAAGTTTCATTGCCAGATCAAGTGTATATTGGAAGATATTGAAGATTTTCGGTATTGGCAGTAGGGTACAGAAACTTTGAACTCAGTTTTGAAGGATTTAGAGGCCCCGGGTGAGGTCAAAAATTTGGGTGACAGGCACTTGCATGGGTCAAGCTTGTAGAGTGCTTCGTGGCATTTCCAAAATGGGGTTATAATAGCCGATCGGGTCAACTGGTGATGACTTATAGTCTTCAGAAGTTGGGCCACCTGAAATGGCAGAAAATAATTTTCTTGAAAATTTCTGTTCAGGTTTCAAAGGTTATCTTGAGCTGACTATGATGTAATAAAATGTAAAATAAAATAATTCTAAGTTTGGTCAGCCTTATTGGCTAAAATTCTGGAACCTTCCCAGGCTGTGGAAAATAGCCTATATAAGGAAGGCTATATTATTGTCTTAGGTAGTTCAGAATAGTTCTGGGTAGTAGATCTGGGTAATAATTCGAGGCTTTTTCCTACAGAGTATTGTAAGGGAATGCCTATGTGGCTTTGCATATTGTAATTCTGAAAGTTTGTAGTTCCACATTTGTGGAGATAATAAGAAGCCAATTTCCTGTTCTTGCATATTGTTGTTGTTTCTCTGTTTCTATTATTTTTTTGTGGTATTAAGGGGAGCACCCTTCATCAAGTCCTTGATCAAGTGGTATCAAAGTAGGAGTTCTTGAGTGTGTAAATAGATTGCTGACTGTGAGGCAGTTTGCACTAGGACCGTGGTTAGGGTTTCAATGCGCATCGTGAAAATGCCTCCACGAAGAGAACATGGTGGAAGAGCTGGTGCTGTGACACCTGAAGTTAGAGAGCTGCAGAGACAAGTGCGAGCATTGCAAGAAGAGATTCATAGAGGAATGAATGTCAATGTTAGAGATGAAAGTGAGGATGAAGCCGAAGAAGAATATCAAGAAGGAGAAGTCAAAATTGTGAACCAGGAGGAAGAAAGTGAGGAGTTGAACAGACAAGTACATGAATTGGTGCAGAAAGGATTGATCTGTGAGAGTCTATGTCCCTGTTCTGTACCAGTGGTATTAGCACCAAAGAAGAATGGAGAGTGGAGGATGTGTATAGATTCTAGAGCAATAAACAAGATCACAACCAAGTACAGGTTTCCATTACCACAAATGGATGATATTATGGACTGTTTGAGTGGAGCTGTGTATTTCTCAAAGATAGATCTAAAGAGTGGATATCATCAGATTTGGATTAGAGAAGGAGATGAATGGAAGACTGCCTTCAAGACAAATGAAGGACTATATGAGTAGTTAGTCATGCCTTTTGGGCTAACCAATGCACCAAGCACTTTCATGCGGCTCATGAATGAAGTTTTGAAAGAATTTCTAGGTAAGTTTGTCATTGTTTACCTAGATGATATTTTGATCTTTAGTAAGACATTGGAGGAGCATATGAATCATATTCATATAGTATTTGGGAAACTGAGAGCAAAGAAATTGTTGATTAATTTGAAGAAGTGTTGTTTTGTGAAGAAGGAATTAGTGTATCTGGGATTTGTAGTTTCAGCAGAAGGTCTAAAAATGGACCCAAAGAAAGTAAAGGCTATTCTTGAATGGCCTACTCCAAGGAGTGCTACTGAGGTAACATCTTTTCATGGTTTGGCTAGCTTTTACAAAAATTTTATCAGAAATTTTAGCAGTATTTGTGCACCCTTGACTAAAACAATGAGAGGGGATAGAAAAGAGTTTAAGTGGACTAATGGAGCGGAAAAGAGTTTTCAACTTGATGAAGGACTTGATGAAGGGTGCTCCCCTTAATACCACAAACACATAATGGAAACAAAGAAATAACAACAATATGCAAGAGCAGGAAATTGGCTTCTTATTATCTCCACAAATGTGGAATTACAAACTTTCAGAATTACAATATGCAAAGCCACATGGGCATTCCCTTACAATATTCTGTAGGACAAAGCCTCAAATTATTACCCAGATCTACTACCCAGAACTATTCTGAACTGCCTAAGACAATAATATAGCCTTCCTTATATAAGCAATTTTCCACCACCTGGGAAGGTTCCATAATTTTAGCCAATAAGGCTGACCAAACTTAGAATTATTTTATTTTACATTTTATTACATCATAGTCAGCTCAAGATAACCTTTGAAACCCAAATAGAAATTTTCAAGAAAATTATTTTCTGCCATTTCAAGTGGCCCAACTTCCGAAGACCATAAGTCATCACCAGTTGACCTGATCGGCTATTATAACCCCATTTCAGAAATGCCACAAAGTGCTCTACAGGCTTGACCCATGCAAGCGCCCATCACCCAAATTTTTGACCTCATTTGGGGCCTCTAAAGCCTTCAAAACTAAGTTCAAAGTTTCTGTACCCTGCTGCCAATACCAAAAATCTTTAATATCTTCCAATATACACTTGATTTGGCAATGAAACTTTACTGGCAGACTTATATGACCAAAATGAACCTCCAAGAAAGAAATCAGATCATTCTGAGCATAGACAAAAATTACCAAAAATAGTAACTTTCCATAAAATAGCCCTTATTGAATATAAAAATAGAAATATTTTTGGGTGATGCAAGATTGCTCTTACACCCAGGATGCTCCTGCATCAATTTGCTAGGTTTTCACCAAGGCACTTTTTCTCTTTTTTTTAATTTTCTCTTTTTTCAATTTGTTTTTTCATATCATCAAGGCACCTATTTGCTAGGTTTTCACCAAGATAACATCTTTTTGAGGATCATTTTTTAATCTTTTTGGCTTTCTTCATACTCAATATTTCACTAGTTTTTATCTTTTCTGCATTTGTAATTTTTTTTTATTTTTTCTACTTTTCAATTTTTTTGGTATTTCCAAGATCTCTTTTGACTATATACAATAAATAAGATTCTTTCCATATGATTTTCTAATACTCTTTTTCTTTGTACTCTTTCATCTTCTTTATGTGTAGAACCTTTTTAGATGAATGCTATTGATTGGTTCTAGTAATTCTTCTCCATCACAAAAAAATAATTTATAGGTGCCTATCCCAAAAGAAAAATTGATCACAAAAGGTCCTAACCATTTTTCCTTTCTTTTCTCTCTCTACTTGATTTTTGGGATTTTCTCACAAAAGTAAGTCACCTATTTGAAATGTCTTGATTTGATATGCTTGATATAGGTTCTTGACATTCTATTTTGATATACTTTCAAGTGATCAAAGGCTTGTTGTTGTTTCTCATCTACCAGTTCTAGTTCATGTAATCTAGCAACCCTATAATCTTCCTCACTTATCAAACCATGTAGGCATACCCTTAAAGATGGACTTTCTATCTCCAAAGGTAAAACTACTTCTGCTTCAAAGACTAAGGAAAATGGTGTAGCTCCCATTGGTGTTTTGATACTTGTCCTATAAGCCCACAAGGTTGGGTTTATTTGTATATGCCAATCTCTACCTAAATTATCCATGGTTCTCTTCAATATCTTTAAGATGTTCTTATTTTTTGCTTCTGCTTTTCTTTTACCTTGGGGGTAATATATTGAAAATGAGTGATGTATCATGTGTAATTTTGTACATAACTCCTTTAAATCCTTGTTTTTGAAGTGTTTGGAATTTTTGGTTAGGAGGGAATGACGGACACCATATCTACAAATTATGTGGTTTAATATGAACAAGGATATCTACTTTCCTATGGCAGTTGACAAGGGTACAACTTCCACCCATTTGGTAAAGTACTTTCTTGCAGTGATGATGAATTTATGACCATTTGAAGATGGTGGATAAATCATCCCTATTAATAATAAACCCCATTGATAAAATGATCAAGTGTTTTCATAGGATGAAGCTCTTATGCTTGTACATGGATCAAGTTCCCATGATATTGACACTTACAACAAGTTTTAGCAAAGTAACAAGCATCTTTTTCCATGGTAGGCCAAAAATATCCTATCCTAAGAAGTTTCATATCTAGGGTTAAACCATTCAAATGTGACCCACAAATTCCTTCGTGAATTTCTCGTAAGGCTACATTTGATTCCTCTTTCTCTAGACATCTTAGAAGCATTCCATCTAGACTCTTACAATACAACATGTCAGATATTAAGGTATAACAAGAGGCTTGGTGTATAAAGCTTTTCTTTTGATTCCAGGTTTGGTCTTTAAAGTAAGTATAAATGGCTCCATACCAAGGTGATTCATGTCCTATGAGAAAAAAAATAGTATGAGGATGGGTAGGGTCAAATGTGGGTTGCTCAACTTATTCTACTAAGAACTCATATCTGGCACTTTGATTTGGTATTTGGAGAAGTGATGCCAAAGTAGCCATTGCATCTGTTGCATTATTATTATCTCTTGGTACTTGCTCAAATGTGATGAGAGTGAAATATTTCTTGAGATTTTCAATCATATTTTTGTAAGGTATCAACTTGTCATCTTTAGTCTAATATTCATCATTGATTTGATTGATAACTAGTTCTGAATCTCTATAGATTTGTAGCTTTGTCACTTTCCATTCTAATGCCAATTTTATACCAATGACCAATGCTTCATACTCAACTATATTATTTGTGCATGGGAATAAAAATTTACATGATTTTGGAATTGTAGATCCTTAAGGACTAATCAAAAGTATGCCTGCTCCTGATCTATGTTGTGTATAAAAACCATCAAAATATAATTACCATGTTTTCGCTTCAACATTCACAATTTCAGAATATGGGAATTCCACTTGAATTGGATGTTCATCTTGTAATGGTGATTCCACTAATTGGTTAGCTATAACTTGGCCCTTGATATATTTTTTATCCACATATTTTATGTCGAATTCACTTAGCACCATGACCCATTTGGCTAGTCTCCCATTAAATGTTGTTTTACTGAGAAGATATTTCAATGGATCAATCTTTGCAATGAGTCAAATTTTCTGACACATCCTATTGATGAATCAATATACAAAAGAGAATGTATATTTCAACTCATATCAAGGGATCAATATTCTCTTTTGATGAAGGTATATTTCAACTCATATCTCACCAAAGTTTTGCTTATGTAGTATATGGCCTTTTCTTTTCATGATTCATCTTCTTGTGCTAGGAGTGCCCCTAATGAATGTTTTGTCACTGAAATGTATAGAATTAAAGGCTTTCCTCTTATAGGTGGAATCAAAGTTGGTAGATTCATTAGATATTTCTTCAACAAGTTGAAGGCTTCTTCTCATTTCTTATCCCATTTGAAAACTGTATCCTTATGAAGGAGTTGAGTGAAATTATGGCACTTTTCTGCTAATTGAGAGATGAACCTTCAAATGGATTAGATCCTACCTTGAAGAGATCTCATCTGGCTTATGTTTCTAGGTGCCTCCATTTCCATGATGGCTTTGACTTTATTGGGGTCTCCCTCTATTCCTTTTACTAAAATAATGTTCCCTAGTAACTTTCCTGATCGAACACCAAATGCACACTTCTTTGGATTTAACCTTAGTTTAAATTGCTCCAATATTACAAATGTCTTTTCTAAGATGGGTAGATGTTCTTCTCTTGAGTGGGATTTAGCAAGTATATCATCTACATAGTTCTCCATGAACTTGTGCATCATGTCATCGAAAATGGTCATCATGGCTCTTTGATAGGTCACTCTGGCATTCTTTAGACCAAAAGGCACAAAATTCCAATAGAATGTCCCCAATGAGCATGTGAATGTTGTCTTGTCTTGATCTTCATGTGGTATCTTTATTTGATTATAACCATTAAATCCATCCATAAGTGAGAACATTGAATGTCCTACTGTCAAATCTATAATGGCATCTATGCTTGGTAACAGAAAGTCATCTTTAGAACATGAAAGATTAAGATCCCTAAAGTATGTACAAATTCTGATAGATTTGTCTACTTTGGAAACTGGCACAATGTTCAAAATCCATTGGGCATAATCAATGGCTCTTATAACCCAACTTTCAATAATTTTTCCTACTCCACTTTTACATGTAAAGCTATGTGTGGAAGCATCTTCCTTAGTTTCTACTTCACTGGTCTTACTCGTTCTCTTATGTTCAAATGATGCATGATTAAATTTGGATCTAATCCTGGCATATCATCATATGACAATGTAAAATTGATTTGTTTTTCATTGAAAAATTTGATGAAGTCCTTTCATTCTTCACTAGATAGAGATGCTACTAAGTGTATGATCCTTGGTTCTAGTTCTGACTCAATATTTACCTTTTCTGTTGGTTCAATCAAGATAGGAGATCTTTCTTCATAGTGATCATTTAAAGCATCCAAACTCCCTTCCTTATGTGCCTCTATTGGGTTTTCACCTTTGGAATCATTTTTTATTTCTTTCTCTTTTTGATCTAATGTTGCCACAATGTGGTTTTCAACATTAGATTCTTTCCATTTTTTATTTAATTGAGAGTCTAGATACTTTCCTTTGTAACTTCTTCTTGATATTCCATGGTAGAAGAAGGCTCAACCACATTTAGGTATTGGGACACCAAGTTATCATTATAAAATGTAGGAAGGATGGTAGGTTCAATGGAATCCCATTCAATTAATCTCAGATAGATAAGGGTCAAAGGATCAATGCTTTGGTTAAGTTCAATGGGGTTTAGGGACATGAATTCATTTGAAGGTTCAAACATTGTATCACTTAAATCTATAATATGTGCTTCTTCAAGATGTTCTAGAGAACTAGGGTCAAAATTATCCTTACTAGAATCCTCTAAGGTTTTCATTGGGTAAAACTCTCGTGGATGAAACCTAATGTTATATTCTTCCACAGTAGGTATCCATGATGGTATGTAGGGTTCTCCTACCCATTGATTTATTTCAATTTCTTGAATTGTTACACTATCTAAGACCACTTGTCTTGAACTTGAGGTTTGATTATGAAATTTGTTCTTTTTCTTTGCTAGGAGTGTAGGTGTGGATGACATCAACTTCCTTATCTTGACATGACTCACTTTAAAATGAGTCCCATTCCCAATTGTTGGAATCCTCATCACTTTGAGAACCTAATTGTAAAATTTGGTCATAAATCAAAGGATATTTCTTTTGAGTGTACCCTTGTTCTAGGTATCCTAATCCAATCTTTTCTTTGCTATCTCTCCATATCATTTTGATGGGTTCAATGACTCATTTGTTTCTTGTTCCTAAAGGTCTTTGTCTCTTGTATCCCATTTTCTACATTATTTGAAATCCTTTCCCATATTGATGTGTGGTAATGCTTATATTTTGGATGTGCTTTTCATGTGTACTTGATTACTCATCCTTATATAGCCAATTTAGGATTTCATTATCTTGTTCCTCCATGAATGCAGATTTATTTGCCCTCATAAAATGATCATTTTATTTATGAGGTAGATTGGATGACCTTCCATATGATTTTGGAGATAAGGGTAGATCCATCATGGATAAGGAGTATTCACCTACACCCTTTTGTTTGATTTGACATTTCTTTTCAAATTTTTTCATCATATGATCAATTTTTTTATAATGAGCATCTTTGGTATAGATTTGAATAGAACTAGCTTGGTCTTCTTTTTGTTTCTCAGGAGCACTCTCCTCACTAATCTTCTCTTTTCCTTTTGTTGATGTAGCTAGGTTAGTAGGACTTTGTTATTTTCAACAATAATTTCTTTTTCTTCTTTTTCTTTTCCCTTTAAAGATGGAAGATCATTTGAACTTTGTCCTTGCTCTCTTCTTTGGGAAATTGACCCTTCTGCATTATGTGGGACTAAGGAATCATTGATAGGCTTCATGTTATTACAATATTGAAACGGGTTTGAGTCCCTGCTTACCATGACTTCTTGTCCTAGATAGGGGAACTTGAGACATTGATGGTAGGTTGAGGGTATGGCCTACATTTCACGGATCCATGGCCTCCCTAATAGAATATTTTAAGTTAACTTTAGGTCTAGGACTTGGAAAATGATCTCTTTCTACATTGGACCAACTCTAATAGGAAGTATTATTACTCCTTGGGAAGCTCTCTCTTCATCATCATAGGCTTTTATGGTTATCCTTTTCTTTGGATCTATAGCCTCCTCAGAAAAACCTAAGGCTTTTACCAAGTTTAGGGTACAAATATTCAAGTCGACTCCTCCATCAATGAGGACTCTTTTTACTTTATGCTTATGGATTAGGACCTCTATATGCAAGGGTAGATTTTGTGGGTGATTTAGGGACATAACATCTTGTTCTAAAAAATATAGACAATGGGGTGCAACACGATGTCCTTCCATGTTTTGAAATTTATTTGCATCTAAATTTAGAGGTACATTAGTTTCTACCAAGGCTTTCTCTAGAATCTCCTTATGAGTTGGTGAGAGCTTTAGTAATTATAGAATAGAGATTTGAGTAGGGTTTCTTTGCAATTGGTCTACCAAATTATATTCTTTTGAAGATGAAGATGAACTTTGATTTGGTAGAAATATTCTTGGGACATTTCCAGGCAAAGTAATTTTTTATGTCTACCCCCTAGTTACAACATTAGATGTTGCTTCCCTTGGCTTTTCTTATACCAAAATCACATTTATGGTGCTTTCATTACCACTTAAAGTATTAATGGTGTTATCATAAGTATGAGCAAAATTGACCTTTTCATTACCTCTTTTGTTATGTTGATTAGTGTCTGATGACTCACCCTTTTCATGATTTAGGAAAGGGATTTTGAAATTCATATGATCCTCATTATTTTAAGGTCCTTCCACCTTTATCGTCCCATCATCATTTATGTCTTGGGAAAGATGGTTCAATTTCATGCACTCATTGGTTTTATGTCCCTTATTACGATGGTATTCATAATGGTGAGAATCATTCCACCAATTTGGCTTAACTTGGGGTTCATATGGTCTTAATTTAGGTAAGGTAATGATTTTTTTAGCCACTAAAGTCCTTAATGTATTTTCCAATGGCTCACCTAAAGAGGTGAATTTCCTCTTTTGATATGGGAAAAGAAAGGCTTAGGCTTGTTTACATTAGAATTATTAAAGGGATTATTGTTGGAATTGTTATTGTTGTTGTTAGAATTGGTATTATTGAAAGGAGCTTTGTTTATTTGATTCACAATATATGTCAAATTTTCTCCACTTGATAAGTTAAAGGGGGTAGCCTTTAAGTTGTGTGCTTCCACCACTCCATCATTCACAATATTTTTATTATTGTTCTTCAACCATAGTCTAGGTTTATCATTTTGATTGTTGGATCCTTTATTATTGTTAAAATTAGATACATAATGATTGTTATTAGCATTGGTATAGGGTTTATTATCTTTGAACAATTTGATCTCTCCCCTCTTAACCAACACATCTTCAATTTTAATCCCATTCCCAATAAGTTTTTCAAAATTAGGGGGACATCGAAGTTGGAGCCTATAGTTCATCTCCCTATTTAAATTATTCATAGATATTTCCATTTTCTCCTTTTTGGGGATACTTCATGGATATCTTGCAAGAAATGTTCTCCACCTTTGAAGGAACTCGAGGAAGTTAAAAAATTTAACACCCTTTTGTCACACACCCCATTAAGGATGCATGCATTTTGTTTTATAGTGGGTTGTATTATTGTGGAAAAGTAAATTGTATCCCACTTTGGGTTGTCCCTCTCACCGGCCTTATTAAAGAAAATCTCGGGAGGTGAGCCCACTATAGATCTAGTATGTTCATTTTGAAACAAATAAAGTGGAATAAAGAGATAGGTTTTGGGAGTTTGATTCACCAAAAGGTGAAGAGAATATCCCTATCTATTTCTCAATTCCCAAACACTTTTAACAAGGTTCAATTACCAATCCCACTAACTACTGGGAATCAAGTATTTCTACTCTTTTCCACAAACAAAGGGTTGTTCAAATTTAGTGCTGGATTTACTTAGCCTTTCTTTTAATTAAGGAGTTTGATATTTTTGGCATTTTGATTCACTTGGAAAGTGAAGAGAATAGGCATGGTGTCAAATTCCTCAAACAATAATGGGCTACTTTAATTACTAGATTTTGGAATTGACAAGGCCATAATTTAAGCAAAAATTGACCAAGTTTTAGGCTTACCTTGTTTCAAAGCTAGCTAAGGCTAGGGGCATTTTTGATGAATTTTGCATTTTTATGCTCACCTAGTGGAAATTATTCCTTTCCATTTGCTTCTCCTCCAACAAATTAGTCAACACAACCAGCCAAAATGAAGAAAAACAAGAATAAAATTGAATCTAAGCCTTATTTATCAAATTTTAACAAAAAATAATTAAGGCAAGTAAATCCAATTTAATGAGATGAACTTTGATTTGTAAGCTTCTACAACTTTTAATTACTATTCATGTACCTCATTTTGTTGTTGAGAATTTTCCAAAACTATCTTGATGTGTGCAATATTCTCCTCCTTAATCCATTTGGTGAAAGCTTTCCCTTCGTTGTTAAATTTGGTCTCTAGTTTTTTTATTTTTTTATGACTAGTCATCCTGCAGTCACAGAGAAATCATTTTTTGCAAGATTCTCTCAATTCTCAATTTATTTGAAAGTGCAACAGAATATATTAAAAGTGCTACTAAAATGATTCTATGTTCTATTAAACAAATTAAATGCACTGTAGAAAAATATTAAAAGCATAGGAATAGAAATTGAAAGCACTAATGAATTAAGAAAAGGTGTTAAAAGAAAGTCTTAGAAGCACTGGAGAATGATTTGAACACGCTGGAGAATGAGGGTAAAAGCACTAAAAGAAATAAGATAGAAAATGGAAGAAATTGAAAGCATTGAAACTATTGGCAATTTGGCTGAGTTGATTACATAGATGTTGTCATTATGGAAACATATGATCCACATGAAGATCATATAGGTCAGAGAGAAAGTATGACAGAGCGCATTGCAAATTTGTCTAAGTGTGAGACAATATTTTCACCAGTGCACCTAGACACAGTTTTTGTTTGTGATGTTGATTGGAGTAAGTTCAGTGCTTACACAGTTGAACATAGACTCTATGATGTCTATTGGACATGCATCTTAGAGTGCCAGTTAGTATAGAATGTATGGAAGAAGTTATGATAGTTTCATTGAAGACAGTGTCAAGCCGACAGGACAGAATATGGAGACAGAATTAGTAAAGCGTTAAGGGATTATTTTATTTATCAAAATAATGACTTAACAATATAAAGGGATGAAATCCTAGATTTTTACTCTTGGATAAAGTTATTTTTATAAATGTAATTGTAATTGTAAGAAAATAAATAGTTGTTGATAGTTGACAAGAAATGTAATGAAGTAGTGATATGATACGAAATATATGATGCATATGTAATAGCGATAGTGAAAGAGTAGCAAAGAGATATTGATGCAAGAAGTATAAGGTTGTGTACCTTAACCTATTTTTATAAGTAGTGTATATTCTACATTACTTGTTTGGGCAGTGGGCTCATCTAGTAATCACATTTTGTACTACCAACTCCTAATAGGGTTGAGGCTTCTATCAAGGCCTATAGTCCCTTAACCAGGACTAATACACTATATGCTTGTAATAGAATCCTAATAGGGTCAACATCCTTAACATGATACTTTTGATTAGTAGATCTTTGTGGGTACCATCCCCACTAGGGTTTTCCCTTGGCTAGGGTTTCCTTGAGAACAAACAATGTGTTATGAGTTCTTTAGTTTTATTGCTATGCATGTTGTTTAGCTTCTTATGTTATGCATGTGTAAAGATAATCTATTATATCCATAATTGGGAAAAAGATTAAGTTTGTAGAATACTGATTCACTCCCCCTCTCAGTATTCCCTATTTCTAAAAATTGGTATCAAAGCTTAGTTACTCGAAAAAGAATCATTCAAGGAAAGCCTAGTAGCTTGAGTAAGATCTCTATGGATATGGATCAACTATAGAAAAATCTTGAAGAAGCTCTTGAATAGATTGATATGCTTACTGATGAAAGAGACACTCTAAAAGGGAAATATGATGATGCAAAGAACCTCATTGAGAAACTGAAAAACAAGTTGGAAGATCTGAAATCTGAAAAGGAATCTGAAGTTCTTATTGAAGACTGTGATGACAATTTAGAAAAAGAAAATGAGATCCTTAAGCATGAACTGAAGATAGCAAATTTGAAGCTTAGTTTGAAAGATGGAAATAGAAAGAATGAAGAAAATCTGAAATCTGAGAATGAAAGTCTAAAGACCGAAAATAAAGTACTAAAATCTAAACTTGGAAAAGTAACATTTGAACTTGAGAAAGTCAATTTGCAGTATGCTGAACTTGAGAAATACAATACAATTGTGAAAGGTGAATTGACTCAATCCAAACAACAAATTGAAAGCTTATATTCAACTAGTGAGAATATTGATGAACATACATCTTTTCAAAAACCATTCTATGATAAGACTGGTCTTGGATTCAACACTCTTAAAGCAAATGATGAAAGGAAGAAACCAGATCTGAAAATGTGTGAAAGCATAGATGAGAAGAAGTCTGATGAGATCAAAAAATCTGAAGATACACCTAAAGGTGAAGAATCGCTGAAGCAAGAGGAATCACCCAAAGGTATGCAAAGAGAATTCAAAGGTAAATGTTTTGCTTGTAATACTATTTGTCATATGAAGAAAGATTGCACAGGTAAGCAATTCAAACCTCTTAATGGTTATTGTTTTAGTTGTAATGGTTTTGGACGTAGAAATAGTGAGTGTAGAAAATCTAAATTTGTTGAGAATAACAATAATAGTAGAATGTTTAGGAATACTAACAATACAGATAAGAAACCTACTAAAGATATGAATAGAAGAAATGGAGTAATATGTTATAGATGCAACAAGGTTGGACACATTTCTAGAAACTACAGATCACAGATTAATCCACCTGGACCTAGATATGGAAACAATGGAATTGTTTTTCAGATATACAACAAGATTGGACATACAACAAGGTTTTGCAGAACGAAGAATGGAGTTTTTCATCCTAATCCTAACCCTAGAAATCATGGAAGAAGAAATGAAGATGCAACTAATAAACATAAGGGATGTAGTAATTCAGATGAAGTGAAGTTTATCAGAAGCATAGATCAAGGAGACATGTTTAACACTGAAGGTAGTAAAAAAGGTGAAGTATCAAGTGGTAAGAATGAATCCTTACTTGACTTATCTCAAAGTACTTAATTTATGTAAATTACAGTAGATTAGGAACTTAGATTAGTGTAGAAGTAGATATATGATGAATTGAGTCTTGTGCAGTTAATGCAAGGTAGTTTATGATATTCTAATGCTATGGTTAAGAGCACAAAGAAAAATATTATGTTTTGTGAGATCGCAAGAAGTTTTAAGTTTTACAGGTTAACAAAAACAACTTTTTGGAAAGAAGCAGCAAAATAATTGAATGCAATGTTAGATCTAAGTGAGATTGAATTAATAAAAGGTCATGATCGGTATTATTTGATCATCAAAATGAATTCAAGTGTTAAGGAGATCAAAGAGAAGTGATTGGAAGCATTTTGCAACAATTTGCTAACGGATTTGAGCGTCGAATCTACGCAAGCCCTAAAATCATGAAATCAAGGTATTTTACTTGGTAGATCTTTAAATTAGTGAAGGAATTAGAAGAAATCATGGATGTTTCTTTAATACACAATGTCAAAGATAAGAATAGACCTAGAATGAAGAGGGAACTAGTAGAACCCTTTGAAGATCATCCTAGGTTAGCTTTATCATTTGTACTAGACAGAGTTTTACACCTAGAGAATGTCAGAAGTCATCTTGGATGCAAACTAGAGGCAGTTAGTGATAGTGATTTCACAAATGAGTATCAGAAGATTTACAATCAAGATATGACACTGAAACAAGGTTTTGAATATTTGAAAGACAATGAGATCATTAAGTATGCATTACATTATGAATTTGATAATGAAGAATGGACTAAGATTATCTTGAGCAGAATTCATAATGGAAAGTTTTGGTTAGAAGATAGAGTGATAGATATTACAGTTGATTTGATTCATGAAGTCACTAGATTATCTAGAGCTAGAGCTATTCCTTTAAATGATAAAAACATGAGGGAAAAAGTAATTGATAACACAAATTCATTCTATAATGGTAGAGGAAATGTGATTAGTAAGATTCAACAAGATGATGTGAGATACTTATGCAAGATCCTAACCACTAAGTTTTGTGCAAATTCAAGAGAGGATGATGTGGCAACTAGAATGGTACATATTTCTTATTTGATGTTTGTTGACAAAGTGCAAGTTGATATGTGTGAGATTCTGAGAATTCAATTGTTTGAAAACTTGGAGAAGATTAAGAAGACAAAATATGCACAATTTAGATTTTCATCTTTAATCACTTATGTGTTTTTTTATCTATTTAGGAGATTTCCTTACACTATTGCAAGTGACTGGAATGATGGAAAAACTAAAATGGAAAGGATCAATAAAGTGTATATGAGACATGTTATTGATAAAGTGAATGCGAGTGTAATGTTGGTAATAAAGATATTTCAGAACTTGGTAACTAACAGATCAAGGATCCCACAGTCTCTTGTGCAAAAGTACAAAGATGACATATGTTTCATGGTTGATATTGACTTTGTAGTACCCCTACCCCTAGTCTAATTTTATAAATGTTATAATTATTCTAGGATGATAGATTACATGTTAGGAAATCATTGAGATGTATGATTTTACTGACCCCATAGTGGCATGTATATGGTTGATGTGCTTATTTCATATTTATGTTTGATGTGCCTAATGTGGTTGAGGGACGAAGTCATAGTTACTTGCTTACGAGATCCACATGATCGGCTGATCCCTGCCATTATCTGTTAAATATTTATATATGTTTGCACATCTAGGTGTTGTATGCAGGTTTGCAAGTACTAGGAATCATCTTCCCTGAATTGTCAGGATGAGTGTGCCCTATAGCAATATCTTAGATGGTAAGAGAGGGGAGATAACACGGTTCCAAAACCCTAACCCAAACCCATTTATCCTAGTTGTTGGATAAGTATCTATTGACTACCCTATCCAAATTTGTCAGGTTGGCAAAGTCCGTAGATCCTTTTCTGGTGTTGCATGGTTTTTGTTTCCTTTGATTTCATGTCATATGATTTCAGTTGATTTGGGGTGATGTGGGTGATTATTCATTTATTTATTATAGTTATTTTATGTTCATATAGATTAATTTATGTGATAATTATTGTTAGGTCCATAGTTGAATTTAATGATTAAATATGCTCCTAGGATTTAATTGAGGAAATTAAATTAAAGTTAATTATTTGAGTATTTAGAAATTAATATTGGTTTTGTTCTAAGTTTATTTTGATGAAATTTATTAAAATCAAATAATTGATTATTTTATTGATAATTAGATTTTATTATTTTTGTGAGTATTATTAAATAATTAAATATTTAATTGCATACTTTATGATGCATTAAGTATTTTATTTATTTAATATGTCTTTAAATTATAACATGTGCTTTATTGAATTTGAAAGTGATTTGTTTGGAAAAAGTGACAACTTGTCTTTAGGAGACTAAGTTGAGTTGTGCACAATTATATTTATTTTTAATTATTAAATTAGAATTTTCTCTCAACAAAAGTGGGAGAGTTTGATTAGGAGTTTTGTGTGAGTCATCTAGGGTTTTGCTTGATTGGTAGAATTGATTTCCAAATAGAGGGAGTTTGCATTCATTTCGCATTCAATCAAGTTTTGGAGAATTTTGGAGAGAACTATTGGAGATTTTTGAAGTTTGCTTTGTGTTCTTGAGCATTGGTGTGTGTGTTTGGTTTTCTGGGTAAAGGTTGTTTGCATCTAGATTTGGGGATTGTATGCATTGTGATATAGATCTACAAGTGGAGCTTTTCTATTGTCAGATCTGAGGGTTTCAACATTATACAGGCAATCCTATTCAGTATTTAGCTTTGGAATTGAGGTAGGGATTTGGGGAGTTTTCTTGTGAATTCATCAGTGATTCTTTCTGTAATTTCTCTATGTTTGTTTTAGTTTGTAGATATATATCTGTTTTTGTATATGCTTTCAATTTGGGGTTTAGAAAGCTCATAGGATTGTTATTTTATAGTTTTATACAAACTTGGCATAGTAGGGTTATGCTACCCGATTTTGGATTAAAAACTCATCCTAGAACTCTTAGAAAATGAAAAATCAATCTCTATATGGTTAGTTCTATAGTCTAAATAAATTAATTTAGTGGGTTGTTCTCAAAAACGCAATTTGGGTGAAAATTCTTCATTCTGGAAAAAATCTCATTCTCTGTGTAAAAATATACAGTAAAAAAGAAATACTGGTAAAGGACAAAAATTATCTTCCTTTGTTTTGATTGGTTGTGTGTTTATTTAATGATGTTGAGAGGAAAAATCTGATTAGAAGAAAAATAAAATATGCTATTAAAAACTTGTGTTTTCCCATATTTCCATTTCTGGAAAAAAAAAGGACACAGTCTGTTATTTCCATTTTCAAAAATAAATAGACCTGTCAATTTATAAATTTTATATGTGTGTGTTAGTTTTTCATTTTCTAAATGGGTTTTAAAAAAATGATGTCATACCCAACTATATTTTATACAAATAGAGAAAAAGGAACACAACAAATAATTAATCAGAAAAGTTTTTATTAAAAAAATTAGTTTTGGTTTTTGAAAAGTTAATTCAATGGGAAGTGGCGGCCACTATACCCCCCATTGTCCTCGAGGTGTCAGCCCCTGCCGAATGGTACTCAAGGTACCGTCGACAAGGTGTACCCTGCTAGTGGTACCTTGGGTACCGTCTGCAGTGGACCCCCATTCACATGATGCGCAGAGCCTTTATAAAAGGTGAGCGCTTTTCTATTTTGCTCTTTTTTTTTTTTTTATTCAAAGGTTTTGTTTTATATATATGACAGTGGGTTGTTTATAAATTTATTTTAATATAAATAAATTTTATTTTAATATTAGTAAATTTTATTAATTGTTTTTTAAATATTAATAAATTTTATTAATAGATTTTATTAATATAATTTATTTAAATATTAATAAAATTTTATTAAATTTGTTTTACTTAATTTTAGCAATGGAATTTCATTTAACATCGTTAATTTTTTTTAATGAAATTTCTTATTTATCATAAGCGCAATTTTGTTAGAGAATTTAATCAAGGGTCATTAGAAGGTATAGTTCTCATAATTTTTGTTTAATCAATCGATCATAAGAATGTCAGTTATAGGGTATTTAGATTTTAACCTTGTACTTAATTATTGTCATTCATAGAATAATATATTTGTTTTCTAACGAAATTGGGTATTTCTCATTATGATGGATTTTATGGTACTTCTTAGGTAATTTGATTTAAATATTTATTGGTGGTATTTATTTATCACTGGTAAATTTTATTTACAATTATTATCAATTAATCTTGGTTAAATACAAATATTTAAAAGTTGCTAAAGGTTTTTAGGACTTTAAATAAGATCTTTTTGTTGTTTTATATGAGACTAGTGGTCATTGATTTGCTAATTGTTTTAGTAAATTTTATGAAAATGGGATAATTGAATCCAATTGGCCAATAGATTAGGTTTAAACAACTAAAATGATTTTAAGATTATCATGTAATCAAGCCTAGGAATGATATGTATGATGTTTAATTTTACCATTGATGTGTTTGCGATTACACGTTCAAACTGGACTTTTATTTAGCATTGAACATATAGGTTATCTGATATCGGTACATGCATTATTTACTACTGAAATTGGGCCTTTAATTATATTAAATCTTAGGACAACATGAGAGAATATTCTTTATTTATGACATTGTATAATGTTTATGTTATGTTTCTCTTAGCAGTTTTATGTGTTCCTACTTTTTGAATTCAATTAAGATGATTATGAAATGAAAATGATTATGGTTTAGTTTCAGTTCCTTATGGCATGAGTGTTGTTTTCTTCATGCCTAGAATGTCTTCTTGTGCTTATTGTGTTATCGGCTACTAGAAGACCTAAGGGGAAAATAGAGGCGAGGGTATGAGTCGGTTGGATATGTTCTCAGCTTTTTGTTTGATGTGTGTGTGTGTATATTCCGATCATCACTTGAGTTGACCATTTGGGCTCATGTTGTATTCAGTTTTACTTCATATTCTATAGAGGAGAACATGGTATTGACTGTTTATGTTTGATCCATGAGATCATGTGTATATTCTTTTGTGAACACTTTGAGAGTGTTTTGTGATATCATGGTTATGTGAGAACCAGTATGTTCCTCTTATTTTGTGGAATAGTCCTGAGGGACATTGTTATCTTTTTGTGATCTATGTGAGATCTGTGAGCCTAGGGTAGTTTACCTAGATATGTAGTATGAGGTAGCTTGCAATAAGCACCGGGGCCCACAAGTGGCTTCCAAGATCACTCATTGTTAAGTATCTTAATCAAGTGATAACATATTATAACATTGAGAGATTTTAAAATGAACCTAACACCATAAGTTTTCTCACCCTGGCTTAGTGCTAGTACAGACTAAGGTGGGAATGGTGAAGATGCTTGTCACCTTGAGAGGTGTGTGTCTAGCATAGTTAATGACTTCGTCTGTACAAGAAGTCATTGATCCGTGTATGGTCACTTGTGTATTGAGATCCAACAAGATTACTAGGATGAGACTCAATGGTTAGACGTACATGATGACACCTTCCTATGCATAGTCTAGTTATTCTACATGTTTCAGTTGCCTCTGGTTTAGTGAGTCTTTCATGACTTTATTACTTATCACCTTGAGTTAGAGAATTTTCATGATTCTTTCCTTTTCTTGGTATGTTTTGTTTGTTATCTAAGTGGGATCTGTTGTTATCTCCTCAGCACGGTGGGAGTGGACCATTTAGGTTCACGATGTCGGGTGGTAGTGATTCTTTTACCATTTGAGATTTCAACGTTCATGTACTAGTGTTGGATGATCCATGTTACAAATGTTCCTTATTGATCCTCATTGATTGAGAGGTGTTCTTCTTCTTGATCTTCTTCCTTGTGATCTTGTATCTTTGCATTAGTTCATCAGAGATGTCTTGTGTTTTACTCTTCTCAGTTATTGTACTACATACCCTGCGACATGTGCAGTGGATGTAGGTTTATGGATACCTTATGGTACCAGTTGTATTTATGTCATCTTCTATGTGATGTTGTTTTATCTTTCATTTTCTTATGTGAGTTTTATAATTGTACTTAATTTATATTATTAATTAATGTTAATTAATCATCTTCAAGGAATCCTTGAGAGTTGTAACTTATGTTGGTTGTTTATGTTATGTGAGTTAATGGTAATTGCTTCCGCATTGATGCTTATCATGTATGTTAAATTTTAAAAAGAAAAATTAGTCTGCAAACTTAGATGCATGTTTAGGTTAAGTTCTTTTGGGTTCCCTAGCGGGGCATTACACTTGGTATCAAAGCATCGGGTTCTACAATGGGAAATCTAGGAAGTTGTGTGCCCATTAGATGTCTAAACTGTTAAACACGAAACCAAACATAGACATATAACTCTTTGTTCTTGAGAACCATTAAACTTCAATTAAACATTTATGTTCTTTCTTCTCTTAAATGTCTTCGAGATATCACTAGTTTGGTGATTGTCATAGGTGTGTGACTGTTTATTGCATATGGTTACCTTCTCTAATGCATCTCGAGTGAAATACCTTTGGAGGTCATGAAGTGATTACTCCCTTGAGTGTGGCTACTAGTAGTCACCTTGTTATGTGGATGTGTTATGATTGATGATTCATTTTTGGTTGATTTATGAATTGTTCGTGATGTTCATGGACTAGCATTGAAATTTTGAACTTTCCTATGAATGGAATAGTCACCTAACTCTCTTTTCCTTATATATTTTTTTATGCTAGTCACACTTAATTTATTGTTGAAAATTGAGATCTCTCATGATTTAATGTTGAACCTATGATTCACCCACTTAGGTTTTTCCTTTTCGAGTTATTATGGTGGCTACTCTGAATGTTTGGTAATGTTGGCCTTGTTGTGTGATAAGTGTTATTTGTATCATGTTCATCATGAACCCCTGATAGTGTGTATAAGGGAGGACATCGCAGAGATGGTACTATGATATTTTGTGTGAGATTAGAATCGTTATGTATCATGTATGTTTGCATAAGTGTTGCATTAACTAGATAGATTTTCATGAACTCCTCAATTTTATTATTTTTTATAGATATGGATGTGTTCTTTATGCAGTTGTATACTAGATGTTTTCTATGATGATGAATGAATAAAAAATTAGATCTATTTTGAATTGTAAGTGAATGATTGATCAATGTGATTTTTAGTTTGTTCCTAAACTAGATATTATATTGTCCTTAATGACTGCATATCATGTTCCTACCTTTTGATTTGATTTCAAATGTTATGTTTTATTTTTAGTAAATGATTTGTGTTTGGGGAATATGTATCCTCATTTTTTTGTAGGCTTCCAGGAGTAAGCCTAATCCTAGGGGGGGTGGATGTAGTACCCCTACCCCTAGTCTGATTTTATAAATGTTATGATTATTCTAGGATGATAGATTACATGTTAGGAAATCATTGAGGTGTATGATTTTATTGACCCCATATTGGCATGTGTATAGTTGATGTGCTTGTTTCATACTTATGTTTGACGTGCCTAATGTGGTTGAGGGACAAAGTCGTAGTTACTTGCTTGCGAGATCCACATGATCGACCGATCCCCGCCATTGTCTGTTAAATATTTATATATGTTTGTACATGCGGGTGTTGTATGCAGGTTCACAAGTATTAGGGATCATCTTCCCTGAATTGTCAGGATGAGCATGCCCTATCGCAATATCTTAGATGGTAAGAGAGGGGAGATAATACGGTTCCAAAACCCTAACCCAAACCAATTTATCCTAATTGTTGGATAAGTATCTGTTGACTACCCTATCTGAATTTTTCAGGTTGGCAAAGTTCGTGGATCCTTTTCTGGTGTTTCTTGGTTTTGGTTTCGTTTGATTTCATGTTGTATGATTTCAGTTGATTTGGGGTGATGTGGGTGATTATTCATTTATTGATTATAGTTCTTTTATGTTCATATAAATTACTTTATGTGATTATTACTGTTAGGTGCATAGTTGAATTTAATGATTAAATATGCTCCTACGATTTAATTGAGGAAATTAGATTAAAGTTAATTATTTGATTATTTAGAAATTAATATTGGTTATGTCCCAAGTTTATTTTGATGAAATTTATTAAAATCAAATAATTGATTATTTTATTGATAATTAGATTTTATTATGTTTGTGAGTATTATTAAATAATTAAATATTTAATTGCATACTTTATGATGCATTAAAGATTTTATTTATTTAATATGTATTTAAATTATAACATGTGCTTTATTGAATTCGAAAGTGATTTGTTTGGAAAAAGTGACAACTTGTCTTTAGGAGACTAAGTTGAGTTGTGCATAATTATATTTATTTTTAATTATTAAATTAGAATTTTCTCTCAACAAAAGTAGGAGAGTTTGATTAGGAGTTTTGTGTGACTCATCTAGGGTTTTGCTTGATTGGTGGAATTGATTTCCAAATAGAGGGAGTTTACATTCATTTTGCATTCAATCAGGTTTTGGAGAATTTTGGAGAGAACTATTGTAGATGTTTGAAGTTTGCTTTGTGTTCCTGAGCATTGGTGTGTGTGTTTGGTTTTTTGGGTAAAGGTTGTTTGCATCTAGATTCAAGGATTGTATGCATTGTGATTTAGATCTATAGGTGGAGCTTTTTTGTTGTCAGATCTAAGGGTTTCAGCATTCTACAGGCCATCTTATTTAGTATTTAGCTTTGGAATTGAGGTAGGGATTTGTGGAGTTTTCTTGTGAATTCATCAGTGATTCTTTCTATAATTTCTCTATATTTGTTTTAGTTTGTAGACATAGATCTATTTCTGTATATGCTTTCAATTTGGGGTTTAGAAAGCTCATAGGATTGCTATTTTATAATTTTATACAAACTTGGCACAGTAGGGTTATGCTGCCCAATTTTGGATTAAAAATTCATCCTAGAACTATTAGAAAATAAAAAATCAATCTCTATATAGTTAGTTCTATAGTCTGAATAAATTAATTTAGTGGGTTGTTGTCAAAAACCCAATTTGGGTGAAAATTCTTTATTCTGGAAAAAATCTCATTATTTATGTAAAAATATATAGTCAAGAGGAAATACTAGTAAAGGACAAAAATTATATTCCTTTGTTTTAATTGGTTGTGTGTTTATTCAATGATGTTGGGAGGAAAAATATAATTAGAAGAAAAATAAAATATATTATCAAAAACTTGTGTTTTTCCAATATTTTCATTTCTGGAAAAAAAAGGACAGAGTCTGTTATTTCTGTTTTCAGAAATAAACAGACTTGTCAATTTATAAATTTTATATGTGTGTGTTAGTTTTTCATTTTCTAAATGGGTTTAAAAAAAAATTATGTCATACCCAACTATATTTTATACAAATAAAGAAAAAGGAACACAACAAATAATTAATCGGAAAAGTTTTTATTAAAAAAATCAGTTTTGGTTTTTGAAAAGTTAATTGAATGGGAAGTGGGGGCCACCGCACCGCCCACTGTCTCTGAGGTGACAACCCTTGCCGAATGGTACTCAAGGTACCGTCGATAGGGCATACCCTGTCTGTGGTACTTTTGATACCGTCCGCAGTGGACCCCCCTTCACATGCTACATAGAGCCTTTATAAAAGGTGAGCACTTTTCTATTTTGCTATTTTTTTTTTTTTTATTCAAAGGTTTTGTTTTATATATATGACAGTGGGTTGTTTATAAATTTATTTTAATATAAATAAATTTTATTAATATGTTTTGTTTAATCATTAATAAATTTTATTTTAATATTAGTAAATTTTATTAATTGTTTTATTTAAATATTAATAAATTTTATTAATAGATTTTATTAATATGATTTATTTAAATATTAATAAAATTTTATTAATGTGTTTTACTTAATTTTAGCAATGGAATTTCATTTAACATCCTGAATTTTTTTTTAATGAAATTTCTTATTTATCATAAGCACAATTTTGTTAGAGAATTTAATCAAGGGTCATTAGAAGGTATAGTTCTCATAATTTTTGTTTAATCAATCGGTCATAAGAATGTTAGTTATAGGGCATTTAGACTTTAACCTTGTACTTAATTATTGTCATTCATAGAATAATATATTTGTTTTCTATCGAAATTGGGTATTTCTCGTTACGATGGATTTTATGGTACTTCTTAGGTAATTTGATTTAAATATTTATTGGTGGTATTTATTTATTACTGGTAAATTTTATGTACAATTATTATCTATAAATCTTGGTTAAATACAAATATTTAAAAGTTGCTAAAGGTTTTTAGGACTTTAAATAAGATCTTTTTGTTGTTTTATATGAGACTAGTGGTCATTGATTTGCTAATTATTTTAGTAAATTTTATTAAAATGGGATAATTGAATCCAATTGGCCAATAAATTAGGTTTAAACAATAGAAATGATTTTAGATTAGCATGTAATCAAGCATAGGAATGATATGTATGATGTTTAATTTTACAATTGATGTGTTTACGATTACACGTTCAAACCGGACTTTTATTTAGCATTGAACATATAGGTTATCTGATATTGGTACATGCATTATTTACTACTAAAATTGGGCTTTTAATTCTATTAAATCTTAGGACAACATGAGAGAATATTCTTTATTTATGACATTGTATAATGTTTATGTTATGTTTCTCTTAGCGGTTTTATGTGTTCCTACTTTGTGAATTCAATTATGATGATTATAAAATGAAAATGATTATGGTTCAGTTTCAGTTCCTTATGGCATGAGTGTTGTTTTCTTTGTGCCTGGAATGTCTTCTTATGCTTATTGTGTTATTGGGTACTAGAAGACCTAAGGAGAAAATAGAGGCCAGGGTATGATTCGGTTGGATATGTTCTCGGCTTTATGTTTGATGTGTGTGTGTGTGTGTGTATTTTGATCATCACCTAAGTTGACCATTTGGGCTCATGTTGTACTAATTTTTACTTCATATTCTATAGAGGATAATATGGTATTGACTGTTTATGTTTCATCCATGAGATCATGTGTATATTATTTTGTGAACACTTTGAGAGTGTTTTGTGATATCATGGTTATGTGAGAACCAATATGTTCCTATTATTTTGTGGAACAGTCCTGAGGGACATTGTTATCTTTTTGTGATCTATGTGAGATCTATGAGCCTAGGGTAGTTTACCTAGATATGTAGTAGGAGCTGGCTTGCAATAAGTGCCAGGGCCCATGAGTGGCTGCCAAGATCACTTATTGTTAAGTATCTTAATCAAGTGATAACATATTATAACATTCAAAGATTTTAAAATGAACCTATCAAGATAAGTTTCCACACCCTAGCTTAGTGCTAGTACAGACTAAGGTGGGAATGGAGAAGATGCTTGCTACCTTGAGAGGTGTGTGTCTAGCATAGTTAATGGCTTCATCTGTAAGAGAAGTCATTGATCCGTGTATGGTCACTTGGGTGCTTGGACCCAGAGAGATTACTAGGATGAGACTTAAGGGTTAGAAGTACATGATGACACCTTCCTATGCATAGTCTAGTTATTCTACATGTGTCAGTTGCCTCTAGTTTAGTGAGTCTTTCATGACTTTATTACTTATCACCTTGAGTTAGAGAACTTTCAGGATTCTTTCCTTTGCTTGGTATGTTTCATTTGTTATCTGAGTGGGATCTATTGTTATCTCCTTAGCACGATGGGAGTGGACCATTTAGGTTCATGAGGTCGGGTGGTAGTGATTCTTTTACCATTTGAGATTTAGATGTTCATGTACCGGTGCTAGATGATCCCTATTGCAAATGTTCCTTCTTGATCCTCATTGATGGAGAGGTGTTCTTCTTCTTGATCTTCTTCCTTGTGATAATGTATCTTTGCATCAGTTCATTAGAGATGTCTTATGTTTTACTCTTCTTAGTTATTGTATTACATACCCTACGACATGTGTAGTGGATGTAGATTTATGGATACCTTATGGTACTAGTTGTATTCATGTCATCTTCTATGTGATTTTGTTTTGTCTTTCATTTTCTTATGTGAGTTTTATAATTGTACCTAATGTATATTATTAATTAATGTTAAGTAATCATTGTCAAGGAATCCTCGAGAGTTGTAACCTGTGTGGGTTGTTTATGTTATGTGAGTTAATGGTAATTGCTTCCACATTGATGCTTATCATGTATGTTAACTTTTTTTTTTTTTTTTTTAAATTCTTCAAACTTAGATGCATGTTTAGGTTAAGTTCTGTTGGGTTCCCTAGTGGGGCATTACAGACTTTACCTTTATTGAAGCAGTGGAACATAGAACAGAGTTCATAGACCCTCTTGGCTATGAGATATTTGAGGTAGAGATAGAAGAGTATGTTAGTAGGATACTTAAGCATCAATTGGACACTCAATGTAATAGGTTTAGAAACTTTGAGGAGAACTTCAACTCTACAAAGACCTTAATTGAAGAGAAATAGTCTAACAAGAGAGTTGAGAGAACTATAAAGAAAATCCTAAAAGATACAGGGATGACAGAGAATGAGTTTTTAGTAGCAAAGCAAATAGTAGTAGCAATCAGAGAGAGTGGATAGAAAGAAGTTTTGGTTATTCCACCTTTATCATTAATTGTAGTACAACAGGAAGAATTACAAGTGAAGGTGAAAGTGGAAGATATTGAGAAGGATCAAGAAGCTAAGATATCCAATAGATCCACTTCCTCCACACCTAGCAAAAAAGTAAAGGAAATTTCTATTAGACTAGGAAAGAGACATAAAACTTTAGTGCAACTAGTTCCAAGAAAAAATGTAGAAATAAAAGATGATGTCACTACTTTTAAGAAGAAAGCTTGGAAACCTAAAGTTGAAAAGCTTAATGAGCAGATTATTGAGGATGGAGACTTTACAAGAATGAACAAGTACTATAATATTTACAATTATATAGATAGAATTAATCTGGATAATGCAATTGTAAAGCACATGATTTTGGATAATAAGAAGTTTGATTCAATTCAAGGTCAGATACTTGATCATTTGTACAATAAACTTGTACATAGGAAGCAGAGAGCATTTGAGGAAGACAAAACTATCAGAGGAAATCTTGTGAGAAAGCTTTGTGAGGTGAGAGATGATGAACACCTTAAGCAAGTCTTGAAGGCCTTAAGCACCCATCTGAGAACCAAAAGGAGAACCATTTTGATTATGGGAGGTAGATATGAAGAAGTGAATTTTGATATAGAGCAAGCAAATATCAAGGTTATGGTAGAAAATGTTGGAGAACCATCAGATGCAGCAAAGCAAGTAGATGATGTAGAACAAGAGGACATTCCCTCTCCTCCATTAATTAACATTGAAGATGAAACCATGAATGTAGAAGGAACAAAGATCACCTTGGATACTGATGACAATGTATTCAAGAATTTGGAGAACATTGTTGACAATTCGACTCTTGATGAACCAGATACATCTAAAGAAGCAAAGCAGAACCAAACTATTGTTGAAGAACCCAAAGTAACAGAGAAACAAGTACCCATTCCCACCAAAGAAGACATCAGTCTTACTCCTGAGATTGGAAAGTAGAATAAGATTGGATCTATGATTGAGAATCTGAGAAAGGAAGTAGATGATGATGATTAGTTGGAATTGATCACATCCTTGAATAAAATCATTGGAAAGAACAAGAAAGTGAAAAGTCTTGAAGGATGTCTGAAGGATCTAACTGAGAAGTTACAAAGCATTGTAACTACACAAATTGCAGAAGCAGACCCTATGGAGAAAGCAAAGAAGGTAATGAGCACTTTTGACAATGAATTCACAAACTTATTTGATATTGCAAAAGTGAGAGCTCAAGTAGCCTATGAGGTTGGGATGCTTTTGAACATCAACCAGAATATCATGAATGATATCAATAGTCTTGATATCTGTATCAAGAGCTTGAGGAAGAATTTGGAATTAGGAAAATCTTTGTACATATAGTGTACAAAATCAAAGACTTTGACAGCAGAAGTAGATCAGAAGATGAAGTTGAAGGAAGTAGAAATTTAGAATGAATCTAACCTTCTTTCTAGCCCCAATGTAAAATTCTGTGATGTTGACAAGAAAGTTCAGAAGCTATATGATGAAATTAGAGTTATGCAAGATGAGAGAGACAAAAAAATGAAGAGATTCACTCTTTTGAGAGAACATACTTCTATAAAGTTAAGCATTATTGAAGAGTAGTTGGAAGAATGCCTTTTAGCTAAGACATCTTTTCTGAAGTTTAACTTTGAGAACCTCCAAGCATGTCAAATAGCATCTTATGGACTAAGTGCACTACTCAATGTGGTAGATTCCATTAAGAAATAATGGGTGAAGGAGATATAAGCTATAAAGATTGATTTTGCAAATTGTGTTGCAAGCCTACCAGCTTTACAATAATGAATTAAGGTATAATCCTTTTGAGATACAGTTTTGTAACCCTCCTTACCTTTATTCTGTCATTGTTGTCAAACGGGGAGAGATATATAGCAGAAAATTGATATTATATGATAAGGATTGATACTCTTAGGGGGAGTATTGCATTAGAGATAATATTTTTGAGTAGTTATAAGGATAGTATATATATTTTATACTATGGCCATAATTTTGAGATTTTGAAGTTATACAGCTAGCCAATTTTCTCATATATTGCCACCAATGACAAAGGGGGAGATTATTGGCAATTTGGCTGAGTTGATTACATAGATATTGTCATTATGGAAACATATGATCCACATGAAGATCACATAAGTTAAAGAGTAAGAATGATAGAGCGCATTTCAAATTTGTCTAAGTGTGAGACAATATTTTCACCAGTTCACCTGGACATAGTTTTTGTTTTCGATGTTGATTAAAGTAAGTTCAATGCTTGCACACTTGAACATAGACTCTATGATATATATTGGAAACTCATATTAGAGCACAAGTCATTACAACATGTACAAAAGAATTTATGATAGTTTTACCAAAGACAGTGTCAAGTCGACCAGATAGAATATGGAGACAAAATTAGTAAAGAGTTAAGGGATTATTTTTTTTTATCAAAATAATGACTTAACAATATAAAGGGAAAACATCCTTGATGTTTAATCTTGGATAAAGTTATTTTTATAAATGTAATTGTAATTTTAAGAAAATAAATAGTTGTTGATAGTTGACAAGAAATGTAATGAAGTAGTGATATGATGTGAAATATATGATGCATATGTAATAGTGATAGTGAAAGAGCAGTGAAGAGATATTGATGCAAGTAGTATTAGGTTGTGTACCTTAACCTATTTTTGTAATCAGTGTATATTGTACATTACTTTTTTGGGCAGTGGACTCATCTGTTAATCACATTTTGTACTACCAACTCCTAACAGGGTTGAGGCTTCTAACAAGGCCTATAGTCCCTTAACCAGGACTAATACACTATATGCTTGTAATAGACTCCTAACAGGATCAACATCCTTAACAAGATACTTTTGATCAGTGGATCTTTGTGGGTACCATCCCCACTAGGGTTTTCCCTTGCCCAAGGTTTTCTTGAGAACAAACAATGTGTTATGAGTTCTTTAGTTTTATTGCTATGCATGTTGTTTAGCTTCTTATGTTATGCATGTGTAAAGATAATCTGTCATATCCATAATTGGGAAAAAGTTAAAGTTTGTAGAATACTAACTCACCTTGCCCTCCCAATATTCCCTATTTCTACCAAAAATTCTACATAAAAGCGCAAAAATTTTTGTAGACGCGTTGTTTTAGACCTCAAACGCACTGGAGAATGTCTCAAATGCATTGTTAAATTTGCAAAATAGAGATGGATCTCTATTTAGGGATGCTAATGCAAAGCTCTTAGCAAGATTCTATTAGTGATAGTCCTAAAATAAGAATGAATGATAAACAAAGCTAATATTTCAATTCCAAATGAAATTACACCTATTTAGTTCTAAATTTGCCTTTCTAGCTATAAATTGCAAGAGGTTTGATGTTATTCTCATATTTGTGGATGATTATTGATTGAATTATGCCTTTCTTTTATAGATTTTGGAAAGGGTAGGGGAGGTGGTTGATTTGATCATGATTAGGTGAGGGTTAAGTCCATGGTTCCACATTTGGAAACCATTTAAATATTTTGTCCTCAATGCTTGGGACAACAAGACAAAATGAGTGGACTGTTACCCAAATTTTCCTATGCTTTCAAATTTGGCTGGTGTCCATTCCAAGGTCTTTGTTTTATCCCTGCTGAGCACTCTGCAGAATTTCATGGGCTCATGTTTTGTTTCCTAGTCTCTGTAAATTTCTAATTTCCCTGGTCTACAGTTTGAAATATTTGAAAACTAGCCGTTATATGCCAAAACCCCTACAAACCCTAGGCCTTTGTTCTAATTTGCAATAACTTTATCTCAGCCACTTAAGTTCTCCAATGTGCATGTGTGCTCTATTCTCATTGGTTGGTCACTTCTTCTCAAATTTCTTCTGGTAGTCACCTTTTTATTTAGCGACTTAGCGAATACAGTGATTCTCATAATCGCTAAGTGTTTCCTAGTCACTGCATAATATCCTCTGACCTGGCAAATGTCAACCTTCCATTCAGTCACGTACTTCCTAATTTCTCTGGTAGTTGAGATTAGTGGGGTCCCAGGTATCAAGATTGATGGTCATCATAAGTTCGCGAAGGGTCTATAAGAGGCTTGCGATCTTGTGACAACTGTAGGATCTTCCAAGTGTGTAGTGCTTTAATTGTTTATGGGTCCACTGCCACGTCATCCTATCTGGAGGCTTCCTATTGGTTAGTTGGTGATGTTTTGTATGTTTTGTTAGAGTAGGCCCAGTGAACTTCCCAGCTTCTAATCTAAAGGCTAGTGCATGATCTGAAAGAATATTCCATCCCACGTGATCATGCACCCACCATTGATTTGATTCCATTGTCAAAGGCTTGCAGGTGGGTCCTCAGTTGCTGATGTGCTCATTTCTCATTGGTCCACATAAAGATGACTTGGATGCTATAGTGGGGCCATGTCAGAGAGTTTGTAGGAATAACAAAGGGATCAAGATCAATGGCCAACACATGTTTGGATGGAATCTTTTGAGGGTATGCAATCATGTGCTGACTGTCAGATTTGCCAAAGTGTTCAACTTCTTCTCAGGTGGGTCTGATGCTAGGTCAGGGTGATGTGCATCAAGTTCATTGGTCAAAGTGAAAGGAAAATCTATGGGACCATGTTGCTAGGTGTGCTCAGGTGTTTGAACATGATTGGTTGATGCATGCTGATGAAGACTTACAGGTGGATTGATGTGTCAGTCGGGTCACGACTTAACAAAGATCTATAGTGGTCGCATGATTGCAAGGAATATTCCTTTCCCTTGTGATCATGCACCCACCATCAGATTGGAATCTAGTTCTTAGTGGGTCCACTATCAGGGAAGTGCTGAGGTGTTCACTGATGGAGTAGTTGGAGCGAATAAAGGATTGATAGGTGGCAAGTCTGGGCCTAGGTTTGACAAAGGATTTGGCGGTCCTGATAAATTCCATATGTTGGCTCATTCACGAAATGATTTAGCAGTGTTCCAAATGACCTAGTGATTCAATGAATGCTTTGTTCATTGAATCTCTAAATAAATTAGTAGAGGTAGAAAGTAGTTCATGAACTAGAGAAGTCTTCAGTTGCATAGTCCCTGAATGACTTAAAAGAGAAATGGTCAAGGTGGATCCAAGCTGGTAAATATGCTAACATGCTCGATGCTCATTAGTTGAGACTTTCTGATGTGGGACTAGACTTTTAAAAGGGTATTCGTGACCATTTCAAAGATGATCTAGGCCATCCATTTACTGAAAAAGAAAAGATATCAAGGACTATGTTTTAAAGTGACCAACTAGCCGTTATATTTCAAATTTAAATATCTCTGCAGAGAGTTTTTTACCAGTTTTTGATTCAATGGGATATAGCGGTGAGGTAGCTCAGGAAATTTGCAGGTTGAAAGATGATGAGGAGGTTTGGGTTGCCATCATGGGTCATTTCTTGTATCAGAAAGGTACCAGTTATGCTTTCATGGCAAGACTTTGTGCAGGAAGGTTGATAGATCCAAGTTGCTTGCTCATGGGATGTTTTCAGTAGAGGAATGGGCACGCATAATATCTGGTCTGCTATAATTTTGTAGAGATATTTATGATTAGTCTTGTCTTGATTTAGGGTTTGATTATGATATTGTAAAATCTATAACCCTAGTGAGGTTAATTTTTTGCTCCTGCCTGCGTGTAGTTGAGTGATGTATATATTGTTTTTTTGAGAGCTTTTGTGCTCAGAGTTGGACAATTGCAATAGAAATTCATATTTCTAAAGGGTCATTCATGGTAATTTCTCTACCCTCTGGCTTATATAGTTGTATTTCTCCCATTGATAAATTCAAATATTGCAGAGGTTTTATATGAGAATTCTTCATGTCCCTATGCTTCCTTGTCTAAGTTTATCTCTTATTGGATTTAAGTGTATGGTGTTTTTAGTGATATCTTAGGTTTCCTGATCCCTCTTGCTTTCTGCAATTTTGTGTGTTCTTGTGGATGATTGGATGTGAATGTTTTGTGGGCATACTTCAGCCCACCAACAATCTTGTCTCATTCCTATGCCAAGTTGTAGAAAAGAATGTTTGTTTGTAGGTCATAAATTGTGTCTAAAATCTCAGTAATGCTATTGTTTGTGAAATCATCTCTTTCCATGAATAGCCTCTTTTTGTTGCAGACCCTTCTATGAAACACTTATACAAGCCTATTCAGTAAGTTGTGACCTAATAGACCTAAGCCTTTCATTGATTCCATCCCTCTATACTGAGATCCAAACCCTAGTTTCAGTGCATCACGTAGTGGGTAGTTTGCTTTCAGTCATTTCCCTTTTCAGGCATTCCTTCTATCCCTTCCCCTCAAAAGATTTACTTTTCCTATCAAGAAGAAAACTAAGGTGATTATTTAAGAGGAACCAACCTAGAACTTGGAGGTCTCATCACAGTTAGGAAAGGTCCCACAACCTAGAGATGATTCCCATGTTATACTAAGTTATCAAGACTAAGAGAGCTTGAAACAAGGGTGCAAACTTAGTGTATAACAATTCTGGCACGCATGGTGGGACTACAAAAGAAGTTCATTGTTTAAGCTATGCTATCTCTGATATGCTGATAACATGCTATAGACCTAGAAGAGGTCATTTTGCTGCATATCTCATGAATCTGAAAGGTCTACTAGTTTCAAAGATCAAGTGCTGGTATGTTTCAAATCTTTCATATTCAAATTCTAGCTAATTACATGATTAGACATGTCAAGTTATTATGGACAGTCAGGTTACTCACCATCTTATTATGAGAATAATGCTCAATGGGCTAGTTCTCAGCCTTATCAAAGCCACCCAAGGCCTCCTTTTATCGCAAGCTTCCATACAATATAAGGCCGTCATTATATCCAGCATGCCCCAAATGATTTTTCCCTCATACAAGATTATGAAAGGGCCCTCCAACAAGATGGATCATGGGCACAAAGGGCACAACATCAAATGCAAAGCTAGTTGCCCCATCCTATTTACCACCCACCCTCCCCTTCTCAACCTATTTGGAAATAGACTCAAAGCCCAAACTTCATGAAAGAGAAAGACAAGAACAAGAATCTATTACTTGATCTAATTAACCAAGTGTCTAAGATCAAGGAGAAACAGGAGATGGAAGCCAAAAGTTATGAAGAGGAGTCAGTTCCCTACCAAGTGTCAGAGGGTCTTGTTGATGAGAAAAAAATTAAAAAATTTCAAGAAGAGATCAGACACTGAGTTGACATTGAGACAGCAAGGTTGAGGTCAAAAATTGCTCAACAAGAGGCTCCTAGACCTAAAATTCCAAGTTGGAGGACCCATTTTCCTCAGGAGCCTACACATGAAGAGTATGCCAAGTGCTCATTTCTAAGTTTTAGGAGCACCCTTCAAGATTTTGAGCCTATTTTGGAGTAGTTGCAACCTTGTTGTGGTCTACAACAACCTAAAGACTATATGGGAACAAGGCCAGCTACAAGAGACCAACACCAAGATGATAGGGCCTTCAATTCTCTAGGCTTCAAGATAGGTATGCCGTCTTTGTCTACCACTGAGCCCTCCCAATTTCACATCCCAAGTTTCAAGGAAAAAAATTCTTCCCAAGAGCCTATGCTTGAGATTCTGTCTACCACTCTGCAAGAGCAGTCTATGCAAGAAAATGAGTTATCCCAAGAGGCCCCTCTGGTCTCTCAAGATGATGAAGTGATGTGGATACCCCAATGGACTCTGCCTCCTGGCTGTCAGATGCTAAGTCTCTTCAAAGATACTAGCCAAGTATTAGAGCAAGGACCTATGGTAGATGAGCTTTCATGTGATGAGGAGGAGAAGAAATTTGAGGTATCAGTGTAGAGTGATGGTGTTGGTGAAGTGGGACAACAAGGTGAGGAGCTAGAGTTTGATGCCCAACCTAAGCTCTTGGGTGATTTGTCAAATGAGCTTCCCCTCTTTGTTGATGATGAAAAGGAGAACATGCCATTACCTATGGCTGAAGGTAAATCAGAACAAAAGGCTCATAATCAAAAGGATGTTGATTCAAAGGGGGATGATGTTCTTTTATTTGATAAGCTACCTAGTGTTGTTGAGTAGGATGATAAAGTTTTGGAGGAGCTTTTCCAACAAAAGAACATAGAAAAAATCCCTGAAGAGTATGATTTTTCCAATATCATAGAGGCTTTTTGTGATAAATTGAATGATGAACCTCTATTCCTTGGAGTGAAGGTTCAAGGTTATGTGCCTGATGAAGGAGGCCTAGTGTTGGATTGCTCTTTTACTGAGAAACTACTACATGAGCAAGGGTTGGAGCCAGTTCCAGAACTTCAAGATGTTGACAACTCTGATTAGCTCTTAGCCTGTTTAAAAGAAGAGGATCATAGTTTCCTATCCATGGATGATGAGTTGACATGGCTATCCATAATAGAGGGTAACCATAAAGACAAACAAGAAGCCATCAAGGAGAGTTTCACCTTTAGACTTTCAAGAGGCTGCCTTATCAAATACTTGGCATAGAAGGAGTTTATTGAGGCCCCTCCATGTGATCAATCAAAGGAAGGTAAACTTGATCCTATTTTTGTGGAGGCAGTTAATGATTATTTGAAAAAAATTTGTGTGCCTCATATTTTTGTAGCTATCCTCATGGGTCCAATGCAAAATATCCTAATGAGGAGGGGTAGCTATTTTTCACAACCAGTGAATGGTTTTGTTTAACCAGATTTCTATAACTGGTTAGTATAGGTTAGGTTAGTTTTTCCTACTTTTTTCTAGCTTTCTAGGTTAGTTTCCTACTTTCCAAGAAGTGCATGTGCACAAGTTTTGTCCCTCTATTCAGTTTTTGTCCCTGTCAGAGCTTTGTGTTTAGTTTGACCCCATGCCCAATGGATATGTCAAGGCCACTAGTTTTCAATGTCTAGTAGGCTGACATCTAGCAGAAATCACCAAAATGTTACCCAAATTTTCCTATGCTTTCAAATTTGGCTAGTGTCCATTCCAAGGTCTCTATTTTATCCCTACTGAGCACTCTATAGAATTTCATGGGCTCATGTTTTGTTTCCTGGTCTCTGCAAATTTCTAAGTTCCGTAGTCTATAGTTCTAAATATTTGAAAACTAGCCATTATATGCCAAAAATCTTGCAAACCCTAGGCCTTTGTTCTAATTTGCAATTACTTTATCTCAGCCACTTAAGTTCTCAAATGCGCATGTGCACTTTATCCTCATTGGTTGGTCGCTTGTTCTCAAATTTTTTCTAGTGGTCACATTTTTATTCAGTGACTTAGCGAATATAGTGATTATCATAATCGCTAAGTGTTTCCCAGTCACCACATAATATCCTGTGACCTGGTGAATGTCAACCTTTCATTTAGTCATGTAATCACTAAATTCTCTAGTGATTGAGATTAGTGGGGTCCCAGCTATCAAGATCGATGGTCGTCATAAGTTTGCAAAGGGTCTGTTAGAGGCTTACGATCTTGTGACAATTGTAGGATCTTCTAAGTATGCAACACTTCAATTGTTTAGTTGGTCCACTGTGACATCATCCTATTTGGAGGCTTCCTATTGGTCGATTGGTGATGATTTGTATGCTTTGTCAAAGTGGGCCCAGTGAACTTCCCAGCTTCTAATCTAATGGATGGCACATGATATAAAAGAATATTCCTACCCCATGTGATCATGCACCCACTATTAATTTTATTCCATTGTCAAAGGCTTGCAGGTGAGACCTCAATTGCTAATGTGCTCATTTCTCATTGGTCTAGATAACGATGACTTGGATGTTGTAGTGGGGCCGTGTTAGCAAGTTTTCAAGAATAATAGAGGGATCAAGATTAATGGCTAGCGCATGTAAATATGGAACCTTTTGAGGGTATGCAATCATGTGCTAACCATCAGATTTGCCAAAGTGTTCAGCTTCTTGTTAGGTGGGTTCGATGCCAGGTCAGGGTGACGTGCTTCAAGTTCATTGGTCAAAGTGAAAGGAAAATCCATGGGACCATGTTGCTAGGTGTGTTCAAGTGTTCAAATGTGATTGGTTGATGCATGTTGATGAAGACTTATAGGTGGACTGATGTGTCAGTGGGGTCATGAATTAATGAAGATCTACGGTGGTCAAATGATCACTAGGAATATTCCTTGCTGTTGCAATCATGCACCCGCTGTCAGATTGGAATCTAGTTCTTAGTGCATCTGCTATCAGGGAAGTGTTGAGGTGTTCATTGATGGACCGGTTGGAGAAAATAAAGGACTGACAGGTGGCAAGTCTGGGCCCAAGTTTGATAAAGGATTTGGCGGTCCTGATAAATTCCATATGTTCACTCATTTACAGAATGATTTAGCGGTGTTCCAAATGACTTGGCGATTCAGCGAATGCTTTGTTCACTTAATCTCTAAATAAATTAGTAGAGGTAGAAATTATTTTGTGAACTAGAGAAGTCTTCAGTCACGTAGTATCTGAATGACTTAAAAGAGAAAGGGTCAAGGTGGGTCCAAGCTGGTAAATATGTTGACATGCTCGATGCTCATTGGTCAAGACTTTCTGATGTGGGACTAGACTTTGAAAAGGGTTTCATGACTATTTAAAAGATGATCTAGGCCATCTATTTATTGGGAAAGAAAAGATATAAATGACTATGTTTTAAAGTGACTGGCTAGCCATTATATTTCAAATTTAAATATCTCTGTAGAGGGTTTTTTGCCAGTTTTTGATTCAATGGGATATAGTAGTGAGGTAGCTCAGGAAATTTATGATGCCAAGACATTTACAATTGGGAAGATGATGAGGAGGTCTGGTTGGCCATCATGGGTCATTTCTTGTCTTAGAAAGGTACCAGTTATGCATTCATGTCAAGACTTTATGTAGGAAGGTTGATAGATCTAGGTTGCTTGCTCATGGGATGTTTTCAATAGAGGAATGGGCATGCATAAAATCTAGTCTATTATGATTTTGCAAAGATATTTATGATCAATCTTGTCTTGATTTAGGGTTTGATTATGATATTGTAAAATCTATAACCCTAGTTAGGTTAATTTTTTACTCTTGCCTACATGCAGTTGAGTGATGTATATATTGTTTTTTTGAGAGCTTTTGTTCTCAGAGTTGGACAATTGTAATAGAAATTCATATTTATAAAGGGTCATCCATGGTATTTTCTCTACCCTATAGCTTATACAATTGTATTTCTCCCATTGATAAATTCAAATATTGCAGAGGTATTATGTGACAATTTTTCATGTCCCTATGCTTCCTTGTCTTAGTTTATCTCTTATTGGATTTAAGTGTATGGTGTTTTCAGTGATATCTTAGGGTTCCTGATCCCTCTTTCTTTCTACAATTTTGTCTGTTCTTATGGATGATTGGATGTGAATGTTTTGTGGGCATACTTTAGCCCCCAACAATCGTGTCTCATTCCTATGCCGAGTTGCAAAAAAGAATGTTTGTTTGCAGGTCATAAATTGTGTCTAAAATCTCAGTAATGCTATTGTTTGTGAAATCATCTCTTTCCCCGAATAGCCTCTTTCTATTGTAGAACCTTCTATGAAACACTTATGCAAGCCTATTCAGTAAGTTGTGACCTACTAGACCTAAGCCTTTCATTGATTCCATCCCTCTATACTGAGATCCAAACCCTAGTTTCGGTGCATCACCTAGTAGGTAGTTTTCTTTCATTCATTTCCCTTTTCAAGCATTCCTTCTATCCCTTTCCCTCAAAAGATTTACTTTCCCTGTCAAGAAGAAAACTAAGGTGATTATCCAAGAGGAGCTAGCCTAGAACCTCAAGGTTTGATCTCAGTTAGCAAAGCTCCCACAACCTAGAGATGATTCCCATGTTATACTAAGTTATCAAGACCAAGAGAGCTTGAAACAAGGGTGCAAACTTATTGTATAACATGGACAAGATGCATTCTCCAAGTGAGTGATTAAGATTCAATTTATGCTTGATCCATGTGAGCTCTATTCTTAAATCCTATTGGTTGATGAATTTGCCTCCCATTTGGTGGTTGAGGGAAAATAGGATTTAATTAATTGAATTTAATTAAAATATTTAGCCATGTGCACCCCTTGAATGGGTAGGTTTGATTTAATTGAACTATGTAATTAATTAGATTAGTTACACAATTGATTGATTTATCATGCTTTATTTGATTTAAGTTGATTTCATGACTTTTGATTTTTAATTAACTTAATTTAAGGCTTGATTTGATTCAAATACCTTTATTTTTCCTTGATTTCTTACATGATTAATCTTGTCCAATTTTAGGTGATTATAGGTATTTCCAATTCCAAAGGTATAATAGCATTAGTACCATAGACAAGATTATAATGAGAAGTAATTGTGGTAGTACGAACACTAGTCCTCTAAGCCCATAAAGCATAGGTAAGTTGGGTATGCCAATCTTCACATGCTTATTAACTATTTTCCTTAGAATTTGTTGAATGACTTTATTTGATGCTTCAGCTTGACCATTAGCTTGAGGATAATAAGGAGTCAAAAATCTATGTTGAGTTCAATATTTCTCTAATAATTTCATGACTTATTTATTCTTAAAAGAGGTACCATTATCTGAAACTATTGGCAAAGGGATACCAAATTGTGTTATGATATTGTTAAGAATGAAATCACAAATAACATTCATAGTAGTTGAATGGAGAGGGATAGCTTCCACCCACTTCATAAATTAATTTGAAGCTATTAGGATGTACATATGTCCTTGAGAAGAAGCTTGTGATATATTTCCAATAAGATCAAAACCCCAAATACTAAAAGGCCATGGAGCAACTTGATTACGAAGCTCATGAGTAGGAGCATGAATCAAATTACTATGTGGCTGACATTGAGGAAATTTCTTAACAAACATGAAAGAATATTGTTCCATTGTTTTCCAATAATATCCCATTCTAAGAAGTGTGTTAACTAAATATTTTCCACCAAAATGGCCCCCATAAGAACCAAAATGAGCATCTACCAAAGCTACTAGAATTTTGGTCCTACCAAGACATCTTAATAGAAAACCATCATAAGAGTGTTTGTAAAGCGTATATCCTAAAATGATATAACACATTGCAAGTTTACTAATATGATTATGCATGTTCCTTGTTTTTGATTTAGGAAAAGTATCATCTTTCAAAAAATGAAAGATTTGAGAATACCATTCATCCAAATGCAAATTGAAACAATCAGAGGTAACCTTATTGGAAATTGTAGGATTTTTAAGAGTATGTATAATAAATTGAAATTTTTTACCATTATTCTCAAGAAAAACCAAAGAAGTTGCACTTTCTGTAGCATTTTCATGTTGATTATCTTTCCTAGGTAATGTTTGAATCGTATAAGAAGAGAATTGTGAAAGAAAATCAATAGCCAAATCTCTATATTGTCTCATTTTATTATTCTTAGTCTAAAAACCTCCTTTAATCTATTCTGCAATCAATTGAAAATCTCCATAAATTTCCATTTTTTTAATGTTAAGGAATGAAGCTTCTTGTAAGCCATCTATAAGAGCTTCATACTCCACAATATTGCTACTATAGGGAAAACTCAATTTATATGATAGAGGGATCAACTTTTTCATAGTAGGGATCAAGATAACACCAACACTAGAGCCTATCTGACATCTAGATCCTATTAGCCCATTTTCTTGTCATAGCTAAAATCTAATGAAAATGTTCTATCCCTATAAATCATTGTGAAATTGTCATGCCCTGACTGCAAAATTGTTTCAATCTACGAGAAAAATCTGTAATGTTTCATGGCCTCTGCCCTTATCTTGAGATAGTTTATCATGTGTCCAAGGTCCAGTTAAAAGTGAATGTGCTCAAATTAAAAGAACAGGGAGAAATTAATGTTTTAAGGTTTGAGAAATAGGTCATTTTTCATGTCTAGGGCTTCATTAATTTGTTTAAGTCCAAAAACCCTAGCCTTCATCTATTTTCTCATTACCTTTTTAAAATCACTTATGTACCATTTATGCCAATGTTTATAATTTTTGTGGTGGGTTGTTATTGTTGGCAAGTTGTCTCTACTGAAGTATATGACTATAGATAGTGTTGTCATTATGGCAACAAAGTCATATAGCAGTTTGGAGTGAGTGCACTAAGCATAAAGATCAGAATTCAGTTAAGTGTTAAAGACTAGATAGTATACAAAGTATCGAAAGATTAGAGAATATGCACCCATGTTTATAGATGAATTATGGTATGTGCCCTAGAAGTTAAGGTTGTTAGACTATACTCATGCTTATTCTAAGAGTGTATAAGAAGATATGTAGTGATGTGAAAGTTACAGTCACTTGAAGTTGCACAGCTAGTGTGTGCTAGCAAAGAATAGAGTATGGAGCCAATAGTCATCATTTTGGTTTGCGATTGTAATGTAAAGTTATAGAGGCCATGCACCCATTATATTTAGGTTGTTGACATATGTATATATTTAAATGTAAGAGTGCTTAAGCCAATTCAATTGGAAGCATTATTTGTAATAGGTCTAAGAGCTGACCTAATTGTTTTGTTTCTATGAGTGTATACATATAAGATGCACCCATTATAATTAGTATGGATGTGGATATAGATTTGTGAGTAGAAAATCAGAGGTATGAAAAGTTAGCATATGATTTATTAGAGCTTTGTTAGAGGTCAAAGCAAGAGCGCACCGGAGGAACTGATCTGACAAGCAGTGTCACAGTGGTAGTTCACCTAGTAGATATAGTGTGTATTTGATTTAAAAAGGTTGTAGCCTTCATCATTTGAGCACTGAGCTCAAGGATAGTGAGTCCACTCCCCTAACAAGGATCATTGTAAAAGAATCCTAACAAGGTTTGACCCTTAACCAGGTCTACTATACTAAAAGTATTGTAAAGCTACTCCTAATAGGGTAAAGGATCTTGTAGCAAGGATCACAAAACACTAGTGCAGAATACTAGTGGGTGTCAATTCCCACCAGGGGTTTTACCTATTTAGGTTTCCCCATAATCATATTGGTGTCATGTGTTATTCTTATGTTTCATGTTTTATGTGAATGTTCAATTCAGTACTTAAGCATTTAAGATAAGCATAAAGATTAAAGAGAAAAGTTAAAGTTCAATGAACATTGATTCACCCCCCCCCCCCCCCCTCTTAGTGTTACCATTCCTAAAAATTGGTATCATAGATCTAGTCCTCAGCATAGAAGTTTAACCACTTGAGGAGATCATTGATAAAGCAAAAATGAAACATTTGAAGAAGAATCTTGAAGCAGCTCTTCAAGACCTAGATAGTTCAGAAAGAGAAGTTGAAGAACTAAAAGAAAAATTCAGTGATGCTCATTTAGTTATCAAAAGGATAAGAAAGGATTTGAAAGGACACTCTAATAGTGATCTTGAAGAACAAATCAAGAAGTTGAATGAAGAAAATGCATCTCTTTTGAGTCAGCTTGAAGAGTTTGATGACAAACTAATAAACAATCAAGATGTCTTCAATGAACAAGTCAAGGAGAACTTTCAACTCAATGAAGAACTAAAGGAAGCTAACTTGGAAATCTTGGAGCTAAGGAACATCAAGGAAAGCTTGGAATTTAAATTGAAAGAAACAAAGAATCATATTGAAAAATTGCACACCAATTCTTATCTAATAGAATCTTAGTTGTATTGAAGGAAAGCCAAGGGAGACACCAGCTGTATTGGATACAATGAAGCACAAAATCAGATTGATAAGATGTGAGAAAGAAAGGAGACACAAAAGGAATCTACTGATACTAAGAAGACTAGAGATCAAACCAAAGACAATGATACTCCTCCTAAGAATGATTGCAAGCCTATTGAACGCACCTATTTTGCATGTAATAAGCATGGACACATTGTAAGGAACTGTATAGAGGTAAGACCTTTCAATGGTTATTGTTATACATGTAATAAATTTGGTCATAGAGCAACAAATTGCAAGACTAGTAAGAAGAATAGGATTCGGCATGATCAAAGAAATTGGAATTGAACAAATATAAGAAACTCTCAGAATGTTACATGTCAGATATGTAACTATAATGGTCATACAATAAAATAATGTAAAATGGTGACTCATGTCAATGTGCCAAGGAATAATAGACCTCTAGTGATTTGGCACACCTATAACAAGGCTGGACATATCTCAAAGTTTTGTAGATCAAGGATTCAAGGTCAGGAAAGCCCTAAAAAGGCCAAAGAACCAATTCTGGATCAAGAAGGAGAAATCAATTTTGTCAAAGCCTCAGAGGAGGTGAGCATGATTTTGTTAGAGAAAAAGAAGTATAATGTTGATATGGATGTATTGGATGCATCCATAGTGGGTGCACCCTCTACATCTGGATGAATGGCCCTCAGGGTCATAGGGGAAGCTGTTTTAGCTCTAGACCCCTGCGTGATTGGCATACTTACTTTTAGAGTATGCACCTTTGGACTTAATCTATTGGTTTGTATAGGAACCTTCATAGAAGAACACACATACTAAATGTTGGCAGAGATTGAGTTTGAAATTTTGAAGTGACAACTTGGTTTATGCATTGACCATTAATGGTAGAATTTTTACTTTAAAGTACATAGAAGTCATTTGATTGTTCATTGCATTCAAATTTAGAGTGATAGGAGAGTAGAAAAATATTTTATATCATTGAATTTTTGAAAATTAAATCTATTAGAGATTTACTACAGTTATCAGTGCATTTGATGGGTTGCAGAAACCCTAGCTCATTTGCACCGATCTAAAAGCCATTAGATCATCTCTAAGTTCAGTTGGAAAGCATTATGAAGTAAGTTATGGACACTCCAATTATTTTTTATGTCACTAAAAAGAAAAGATATGTGTTTAAGAGGCATCTGTTCAAGTCAACAACAGATGATCTAGAGGGAGCATTCTCCCACATGCCAATGGGTGTTATACATATGGTAGACATTAGGGCCTACATTTACTGTAAGAAGGAACCCATTGGTTGGATAGACTTAGGTCACACATGAGCACAATTCTAAAACCAGAAATGACATTCATAGATGAATATGTGAAATGGAATGATCATCCTATTGTTGAGCTTTCCACTACATATGAGTTCTATGAGGAAGAATGGATAAAGATCTTGCTGAGGAAAATCCATGATGATTTGTTTTGGGTTGGAGATATACTAGTGAGAATTATAGGAGACCTAATTCATGAAATAATAGGCCTTTCTAGGATTGGCACCCTACTTCCAGTTGGTCAGGATGTTAGGAAAATGGTAGAGAAAGTGTGTAAATCTAGGATTGATAAGTGTGGCATGACCATTGAGCCCATAGAGAAACTAGACATCAAGTTGATATCAATGATATTGGGTTACAAATTTCATCATACCAGTAGGGTGAATAGTGTGTCTATGGACACTATTCTAGCAGCAATCTATCTTGTGCAAGAGGATGGAGAATTCAACTTGTGTGAGATATTGCACACATAGTTGATAGACAATATCAAGGCTATCAAGCATGATAAGACAAAGATTTTTAGGTTTGGGTCCCTAATCATCTATATGTACCTTCATATAGTTTGGTAAAGTGTTAGACTTGTATCTAGACAAGTCCATTCCAACCATGCCACAAATATCAAACAAGGCATCCACTGAAAGCACACTTAGAGATTTCATTACCTTGGAATTGAAGACCTTCAGAGAAAGGATGCATATGAGGTACAAAATTCCTAAGAGTATTGTGGAGATTGATGCTACTTGTATGGAAGCGGTTGAGCCTAGAACTAAGTGGATACATCCACTTGGCTATGAAGTTGAGGAACAAGTTCTTGAAGCCTATGCACAAGTATTTCTATTAGTCCCTACAGATGACAATGAACCTAGATGGGGAACATATGAAGAGAAGACTAGAGACATTGATACTAAGATTAATAGTGCTACCACAAAAAGAATGGCTACAAAGGTCACATCAGAGATACTAAGAATACATGGTGTATCACAAATAGACCTTGACAAGGCAAGGGAATAGAAGATTTCTCTAGGATTGAAGAGCGTAGTAGAAGAACAAGATGATCCAAAGATGAAGAAAATAAAAGTTGAAAAAGATGATAGTCAGAAGGGTAAGGAAGACGATACTCCTACACCCATAGAAATTAGTGATTCTATTGCTCCTCTGAAGTATGAGCCAATGATTATAAGGAAGAAAGAGGTAACCACTAGTCATCCATCCTCCCATGCTACAAGGAGCAAGAGAAACATTCAAGCACCTCCTAAGGCCAAATTCAGGCCCAGCCTTAAAGTTTTATACATAAGAATTATTGATGAGGGTGGGATTGATCAAGTAGATAAGTTCTATGATACATATAGCATGATTGAAAAATCAAAAATACATGATATGATTGTCAAGCATATGATAAATTTCAAAAAGACAATTCTTGAAATAAAAACAACAATTCAAGCTCAGGTATGAGAGATAATGGATACCTTGAAGAGACAAGAAAATGAAGAAGATCAAAGGATAAAGAATTTAGTACCAGACACATCTACTGATTTGAACATGTGTAGCAATTTCTATCCAGGTCATTTGGACATAAGTGAGAAAATAGAAAAGGAAATGGAGAAGATAAGCTCTAGGCAGACTCAATTAAGAAATGCTCTTGTGCCCTCCTTAGACATTCTTAGTTAGAATATAAAAGAGATTGATGTGACCATGGTGACCTATGATCAAGGTCTGAGCTTAGAATTGGAGAAGATGGAGAAGCTTCAATATGCATTATGCGCCCATCTACAAATAGTCAATTCTTTGATAACCTTTGGGAAGAAGGAGATCTAGAACCTCAAGAAAGCATATCCAGATGTGTTCCCTTAGTAAGGGTATGCAGATATAATTTTTGATACACCTTTGTCATCAATGTCAAAGGGGGAATTGTATATAATATGGAGTACATATATGTATAGGGAGATATAAGTTTATGTATAAAGATGTATAGAAGACAAAATATTTTGTGTAAAGGAACCGTTAGAGACTTGGCCATATTCCTTTGTTTCCATCAATGAAAAAGGGGGAGATTGTTAGAAATTTGTCTATACTGAAGTATATGACAATAGATAGTGTTTTTGTTATGGCAAAAAAGTCATATAGCAGTTTGGAGTGAGAGCACTAAGTGTAAAGATCAGAATTCAGTTAAGTGTTGAAGACTGGACAATATATAGAGTATCAGTAGATCAGAGCATATGCACCCATGCATACAGATAAATTATGGTATGTGCCATAGAAGTTAAGGTTGTTAGAATATACTCATACTTAGTCTAAGAGCGCATAAGAAGATATCTAGTGATGTGAAAGTTACAGTCAATTGAAGTTGCACAGCTAGTGTGTGCCAGCAAAGAACAGAGCATGGAGCTGACAGTCATCATTTTGGCTTGTGATTCTAATGTAAAAGTTGTAGAGGCCATGTGAAAATTATATTTAGGTGTCTAACATATGGATATGTTTAAATGTAAGAGCACTTAAGCCAATTCAATTGGAAGCGTTGTTTGTAATAGGTCTAAAAGCTGACCTAATTGTTTTGTTTGTATGAGTGTATAAATATAAGATACACCCATTGTAATTAGTATGGAAGTGGATACATAGTTGTGAGTAGCAGAGAAGAGGCATGAAAAGTCAGCATATGATGTCTTAGAGCTTTGTTAGAGGTTAAAGTATGAGCACACCAAAGGAACTGATCTGACAAGCAGTGTCATAGTGGTACTTCACCCAGCAAATATAGTGTGTATCTTATTTTAGAAGGTTGTAGTCTTCATCATTTGAGCATTGAGCTCTAGGATAGTGAGTCCACTCCCCTAATAGGGATCATTGTAAAATAATCCTAATAGGTTCTATCCCTTAACCAAGTCTACTATACTAAACGCATTGTAAAGCTACTCCTAACAGGGTAAAGGATCTTCTAGAAAGGATCACAAACCACTAGTGCAGAGTATTAGTGGGTGTCAATTCCCAATGGGGTTTTTACCTATTTGGGTTTCCCCATAATCATATTGGTGTCATATTCTTATGTTTCATGTTTTATGTGAATGTTTAATTTAGTACTTAAGCATTTAAGATAAGCATAAAGATTAAAGAGAAAAGTTAAAGTTTAGTGAACACTGATTCACCCCCCCCCCTCTCAGTGTTCCCATTCCTAATAGTTATGTCTCCAATTTGGTGACTCTATGACTAAGCATTCACTAGGTCTCTAGGTTCTTGAGAAATTTGTCTATTTATCTAGCAACCCAATGATTGTAGTGGTCACATGTTCTTCTAATTCTGGTGGTTATGTTCTAAATGTTCAATGATCCAGCGAAACGGTTATCTCCTGATCTCGTGATGTAGCAGTTAAGTGATGAATTTTATAGTGACTTAGCAAGGACTATAGGATGAAGGAAAAATCAATGGTTGGTGCTCAATCTCATAATCTGACTGAGGTCAAGTGGAATATCTAGCAACTTGGTGAATAAAGGCTTTGGTGCGGTCTCCAAATTTAACCATAGTGAAGATAAATGTTCTTAGACTTGGCAAATACTTCAGTTGCGTGGTCTCATTATCCAAGATGAGTCAAACAAGGTTTAGGGTGATATAATCTAGGTCATTGATGTGATATTGATCAGACAGTAGTCGTGTGTTCTCGTGACTAAACCGTGAGTCGACAAAAGATTATGAGACCTAGTGAATACTTTTGTCACCCAATCTCTAGACCAAACTATGGTTAGGCCAAATATCTCACAACTTGGAGAGTGCCTTCAATCTCTAGTTCACCTGATGACTTAGGGTTAGGTGTTTGTTAGGATCAAAATATGAAAAGTGATATGGGTCTAGTTGTCAGATTTGATGATGTGGCCAAGTTATTTTAAAAGGTGTGTTGACTATTGAAGATTTTCAAGAGCCATTTGATTTGTCAGGAAGAAAAGAAAATGATGACCACATTTCAAATTTTTCTGACTAACCGTTGCCACCAAAAATTTGAATTTTTTAGGGGTTTCTCAATGACAAAGGACTAGATATTTAATGCTTGGGTAGATGATCTACATGATTTGATCTTTTTCACTGATATAGTATGGTACAGAGGTGATGATTGATTGTGGAAGGTGTCTGTGTCCTAGAAAGTGGGTGAAATAGTCACTAAAATTGTGTTACAGTTGAGTTAAATATAGGATAAACATGATGAGCTTCTAGTTTTCAATGTACTAGTCAGGTTCTTTTCCATAAATGAGGATCAAGCTTGGATCCAATTTCTTTGGATGGCTTGGTTTTCTTCCCTGCATTAAATTGTTGATTGGATCTAATAGGTGAAGTGGTTGTAAACCCTAAACCCTAGTTATGTCCTAGCTATCTGAAGCTTATTGCACCCTTTCAGGAGGAATCTAGGATAGCTAATGACTATATAAGGTAGTGTGATGTATTTTTTAAGGTGGTTGATGGTCAATTTAGGAATTGAATAGAGAGTTTGGATTTATGGTTTTTCTCTAGCATTTGGTCATTCTTCAATGTATTGATTCTGCAAACTTTTAATGAGAATACACTTGAATTCCAATCTTAGATGTGTGTATGTCTTCTTGTTTTGGTCTTTAATTCTTGTATGTTAATGTTACAAAGTAAGTTGATGTATGGTATACAAAGTATATTGTGAAATTGTCTTTGAGTTCCTACCAAGTCAAGATTAAATCCTTATAGATAGTTTTAGACAATTCATGGTTAAATGAAAATTTGATGTCTAGGTGTAAGGGTGAGAGGAATAATAGGAAAAGAACTTATTATGGATTTGGGTGTGTTTGAGTTAGGATTGTAGTTGATGTATGTTGTTTGTGACTTTGTGCCCTAGGATAAGATACTGATCTGTTCTCTGAAAGCAGATTGTCATCATCAATCAAGCATATAAATGATAAAATCTTTAAATTAGTATTTCAAGGATATAAATGTATAATATTTTTTTATTCCTTTAAGAAGTTAATCAAAGGTATACCCTCCTGAGCACTAAGCTCAAAGTTTAGGAGGACCTTATAGTTGATCCTTGTTGATTGGCCCTTTTCCTTGTAGAGTTTGGAGTGGTGATAGAGTCATTGACATTAGTTTTTCAGTCATAGTTTAAATTTGCAAGTAGAAAGGAAATGAGATGAAAAAAATGGTGACTATACTAGGGAGAGTATGAAAAGGGATTTTAGAAAGATTCTTCTATTTCTCTAGTTTCAACTTGTTTCATCTTTTAGGCTTCTCAGGGTTTGTTTCTTGAGATTTTCCCATTTTAGTGGGTAGCAACTCAAAGGGTTAGAACAAGTGTTTACAAATTACAATCCATGGACAAAAGAAGAAATACTAGGTCTTTTGTTAAGAAGCATCTAGAGCTTACTTTGGAGTAGTTACCTACATCAGAAAAGAAAAGTTGGATCAGGAGAGATGGGAAATCTACTAGTGCCCCTATAAGAGAAAAAAATAGTTCTAAAAATATAGCACCACATGCATCTTCGAATGAGTAAGAGTCACAATTAAAAAGTTCTAAATTTGATAGTGGCCACTCTAGAGATAATTTTTATGATATCCTAGAAGCATTATTTTAAGATAAAGTATCATTACCTATAGGACAAGATGTGTAGGCAAGAGAAAGAGATTTTGGGCCAAATTCAGATCTTGATAAGGACATGTTAAGAAGGCATCCCATGGGACCAAGATGGGTCCATTTTCAATATCAAGGCCCTATTGATGTGGATGTATTATCAAGCTCTAAAGATGTTATGATAGATCCTAATGATTTGAGTGCATTAAGATTACAATTAGCAGAGCAAGATGCAATAAACAAGAGATTACAAAAGGAAAGAGAGGTTGAAACAATGAATACATTGATAGAAAGAGAGTCTCTACTTAGAAAAATGAATGAATTAAAGGAGAGAAAAAAGATGCTTGCTTCTACTCATAAATCTTTATAGCATGCTATTTTTGGTGATCTTGATGTTTTGAAGAGTGACAAGGAACGTTTGCTATAGGAAAATGAGTTTGAAAAAGAGGGTCCTATGATTAGATAGGTCCAGAGTTATACTTCTCTACCTAAAGATAAAAATGAATGTGAAATTACTAGACCTACTATTGTTGCTAATGAGAAGGGAAAACAAAAGATGGGTGAGATTCAAATAAATGAACTAGTGGTTAGACTGAAAGTCCCACCACCTATTTCAGGTGAAGACATAGATATGGAAAGAAAAAGAAAGGACAATGATGACTTAGCGAAAGAATTGGAGAAAGATGAAATTGAATCCTCTATTGTAGACAAAAGAAGCAAGATCCAATTCTTGAAGAATTTATCTGCAAACACTCTTGGACCATCTACTACTGAAATAGGTATGCCATCTACAACTTATAATGTTTTTCCACTTGGTAATGTTACAACTTGTGATCCAATTCCTACTACATATACCAAGTTAAATGTTGACCCTAAAAAAGGATCAAGTGTACAAGTAGATGGAAGTGTAGATGTAAATGTTAATCCTAGTGGGAACACTAGTCTAAGTTTTCAAATAAAACCTATGCAATTAGAATGGTATAAGGAAATTAGATTTGATGGAATACCTGGCTACCCAAATGCCTTCCCAACTGATATAAGAGACAAAATACCTAAATTTTCCAGTAACAATGCCATTAGTTGTGAAGAACACCTTAGGTTATTTTTTGATATGCTAAATGACTATGAGGTTGAGAATGAGGATGTAGTGATGAAACTATTTGTTTAATCTTTCATGGAAGATGCTAGAGACTGGTTCAAATGACTTCTTGATAGATGTATTGACACATGGGATGCTTTGGAAAAATGATTTAAGGAGTAGTTTGGTGATATGCCTAATGCTAGTTTCATGTTGAATGAATTTAACACCATACAGAAAAATCAAAATGAGTCTACAACTGAATTCAACATGAGATTTTAGAAGGGTATGCATAAGTTGTTTCAAGTCATGAGGTTAGATGAAAATGTCTATCTGACACCACACTTCAATGCCTTTGATGGTAAGATGGGATATTTTTTGAGGGACAAAGAACCAAGAACTCTTAAAGATGCTTTTAGAATTTATGTCAACATTGAGAACAATATGAAAATATCAGGAAAATTGGGTGGAAATAGAGATGATCCCAAGTTGTTTAGGGATAAAAAATATAAAAGGGATAATGAAATAAATGTTGGAAATAAGAAGAAAGAAGAGGATAAGTTGGATAAGGTGTTGAATTAATTGAAGGGCTTGAAGGTACCTAGTCCCATAAATGATAGGATTCCTATTACTAAAAAGCCTCAATTCAATAACAATTTCAATACACAACATAGGCTACAAAATTACCCCTACAACACCCAATGGAAAGATGGAAAATGTATTGTCCTTGCATCAAAAGGAAATAATGACAAAGTTGTTACTGATCATTTACAAAAGGCTTATGTAAATGTCATGGAGGATACACCATGGTGTATGGCTTGCTAATCTCCTCATTCTGCAAAACATTGTGTGGTGGCGCAGTCCATGGCTGCATACCAAGATGAGGGTTCTGACGAACCTGATCAAGAGGAAAATCATGATGATATTGGATGTAACATGACTACCTCATATTTTGGATATGAAGATGATTTTAATATTGATGAAGAAATCGATGTGTGTTTGAAAAGATACAATAAGGCATGTTTCCATTAGGAGGTATTTTCTAACAATGAAGACATTGATGAAAAGATATGTAACATGAACTCTTCCTTGGAACCAGTGAATTTGAGAAGACCTTCAAAATAAGAAATTGCTAGGATCACTATAGAGATGGTAGCTCAAGTGAAAATTATAAATATGACAACAATTAGTACTACTAGAAAGTTGTAGGAATGTTTATAAAAGATACTAATTCCAAGGGACCCACTAGAAAAAAATCAAAAGATGATCACTTAGTGAAGTTTAAAAATGTGAAAGGTAGGAAGTGGGAGCCTTAGGGAGTTGGAGCTATGAAAATGTCTATTGTTCATGACAAAGACAATCAAAAGTAAGTTGAGAAGCCAAATAGTACAATGGCTAAAACTAAAAAGATGAAGGTGATAGCTATAGTTGATGTTTCAAAGAAACAAAAGGACACTAGAGTAGTGTAGATTGAGATTTCTTCCTCTTCCCCTATTGATATGTTGATTGTATTATCTTAGATAACAGTCAAGGTTCCTTTGTCAAAATTATTAAGAATCCCTGAACATAAGGACAAAGCTCTTGCATGGGTAGATAATGTTCATGATAAAAATGTTGCTTGTAATGCTAATGAGCCCCAGGATAAAGTTATGAAAGAAGTGGAAGTTCAAGGAATCGTGTCTCAAATACCACCTATATACTTGGACAAATCTATCAATGCTAGCCTTGAAAACATTGATCAGTTCTTCCTAAGTATCATAGTGAATGGAATGACATTAAGGAATTGCATGATTGATTCAGGTGCCTCAAATACTATCATGCCTTTTAAGATCATGGAAAAGTTGGGCCTTAAGGTTGATATAGTCCAGGGAAGATGTTGTGCAATGGATCAAAGAGAAGTACTAGTCATTGGGACAATAAATGCATTGCCTTACAAGTTGGTCGCTTATCCAGAGAAAGAAATGACCATGAGTTTCTTGGTGGTAGACATCCCTCCTCATTATGGAATGTTACTATCCAGGAAGTGGAGTGCTACCATGGGTGTAAGTTTGCAATGTGACTTATCCTATGCAACTTTCAAGATAGATGATTAGTCCATCAGGGTTGAAAGGGAACCAAGGGTGACCCATATGATTGAAAAGAATATTGATAATGAGGTTACCTATTTCATGGATATTGACATTAATGCTTTTAGAGAAGAGGTCATTGTGCTTGAGAAAGAGCCTATATTGCCCCCTATCACTCCAGAAATAAATGTTAAATTTGAGAAAGGTGAGTTGTGGGTGATGTACTTTGATGGTGCCAACTACAAAGATGGTTCAAGAGTAGGTATTTTACTCATCTCTCCTGATGGAAACATAGTTCTTTTTCACAGTAGGTTTCTCTTGTACCAATAATATAGCAGAATATGAAGCATTGGTAATAGGATTAAGATTGGCACACAATCATGGAATCAAATTCATAAAGGTTGTTGGTGATTCTAAATTGGTTTTGTCACAAGTAAGATTAGTACATGCTTCTAAAAACAAAAGGTTGAAATAGTATAGGGATGCGGTGTGGGATATGACTGAGTGTTTTGATGCCTTTAAAATTGTGTGGAAGGACATAAGAAACAATAAGATGGCTGATCTTTTAGCCAATATAGCAATCAATCCCACTGATATCACCTTTGTAGGCCTTTCAAAATTTGAAATGCAAACTAGGCCTAGTATACCAGAAAACATTGAGAACTGACAGGTTTTTGAAGATGACCACGATATTTTGAGATTTATGAATTATGAAGATCAATATCATGGTAAGGAATTAGATTGCTTAACCTTGGTGGAGACTATAGAAGGAAAGGAGATTATCCTTGGAAATGAAGTCCTACAGCTTAAGACTAACAAGGTTCCAAAAGGACTTGTTGTCCTAGAAAGTGTATTTGGTAGTTAGGTTAGAGTTCAAATGGATACTAAGAAGAGAGATTAGATGGACCTAAAGGAAATTAATCTTGGTACATAGGAAGCACCTAAGAAGGTCTACATTGGAAAAGAGATACCCCAAAAGGTAAGGAATCCTTTGATTGAACTATTGAGAAAATTGAGGCATGTTTCTACATGGTCATATGATGACCTAAAGGTTTATAGGGAAGACTTGTTTCATCATATTATTCCCTTGAAGGAAGATGCTAAACCTTTTAGGAAAAAATAGAGGCTAGTAAATCCTACTCTGGCACCCAAAATGCAGGAAGAACTGATGAAATTAAGGGACGCTGGGATCATAAAGCCTATTAGGCATTTTTCTTGGGTATCAAATTTAGTTCCTATCAGTAAGAAGAATGAAGACATTAGACTATGTGTGGATTTCAGGAATTTAAACGTCTCTTCTCTGAAGGATAACTACTGCTTGCCTAATATAGAGGCAATGCTACAAAGAGTAACTGGGTCTGATCTAATGTCCATGATGGATGGCTTTTCTGGCTATAACCAAGTGATTGTGAAAGAATTAGAATAATTTAAGATAGCCTTTACAACACCTTGGGGAACCTATGTTTATGTGAGGATGCCTTTAGGTCTTACGAATGCTGGTGTAACTTTTCAAAGAGCAATGGATGTTGCCTTTGCAAATTTTATAGATGATTTTCTTTTTGTTTATCAAGATGAACTCACTGCATATTCCAAGAAAGAAGAAGATCATTTCTCTCATTTGGAGAAGATATTTGTGAGAGATTTGGAATATGGCATTTCATTAAACCCTAGGAAATGTGTATTTGGTGTGACTAAAGGAAAGTTGCTTGGACACCTAGTTGGAAAGAAAGGAGTAAGAACTGATTCAAAAAGGGTAATAGAAATTGACAAGATTCAAAAGCCAAAAAATGTGAAAGGAATTCAATCCTTCTTTGGCCAGGTGAATTTTTTAAGGAGATTTGTTAGAAACTTTGCTGAAGTTACAAGGCCAATATCCAAGATGCTAAAAAAGGGATCTGAGATCAAGTGGGAAGGTGATCTTGATGAAGCTTTCAAAAAAATCAAGAAGGAAATAAAGGATGCACCTGTGCTTAAGGCACCTGATTATAATATTCCAATGCATATTTTCTCCTTTGCCTCTTTTCATACTATTGTTGCAGTTTTGTTGTAGAAAAATAATTAAGGTTTTGAACAACCTATTGCATTCTATAGTAAATCTTTGTAGGCTATTGAACTAAAATATGATATCAATGAGAAACAAGCATATGCACTTGTGAAGGCTGTGAAGTCTTTTAGATGTTATGTGATGGGAGCAATTGTGATTTTTTTTGTACCGAGTGCTGCAATGAAAGATATATTTTCACAACAAGAAGTGTATCAGAGGAGATGAGGGTGGATTAATAGAATCCAAGAATTTAACACTAATATCCAAATCACCAAATTATTTAGAGGCCAAGGATTGGCTAAGTTGATGGATCAAACCAATCTTGATGCAAATCAGATAAATCAGGCTAACATTGATTATACGTGTGACATGGATGATTGTATCTAGTATCAAGTTGTCATCTTTTACTTGAGAAATATGAAATGTCCATCAGGAATGGATGATAGTAAGAAGAGACCTCTAAAGTTACAAGAAATAAAATATGTTATCATTAAATGTAAATTATGGAGGAATCTGGACTACATTTTGTTGAAATGTGTAGATAAAGATCAGGAAAATAAGTTGCTGAAAGAAATGCATGAGGGAGTATGTGGAGGCCATTATATGGGTAAAACTACTACTCAAAAGGTTCTGAGAGGAGGGTTCTAGTGGCCCACAATCTTAAAAGATATAGAACAACTGGTATGAAAGTGTGATGCTTGTCAAAGATTTTCTGGCAAGCTCAAGTTTTTAGGAAATGTACCATTATGGCCAGTAGAAGTGCAAGCTCCATTCCAACAATGGGAGATGGACTTATAGGAGAAATGCCAAACAAGTCTAGTGGAGGACACTCTTGGATTTTAGTTTCTACTGACTATTTCACAAAATGGGTAGAGGCTATTCCTACAAAGAATGCAGCTAGCAAGGTGGTGATTGATTTCCTTTTAAATAACATTGTTACAAGATTTGGTTGTCCTAAGAGGATTGTCTGTGATAATGCAATGTTCTTTAGGTCTACTGAATATAAGGAATTTTGTGAAGGTTTAGGAATCCAAATGTCATATTCCTCACCTTACCATCCACAAGGAAATGGACAAGCATAATCATCTAACAAAAGCTTGATAAGGATTCTCAAGAGGATCCTTGAAAAAAACAAAAGAGCATGGAATTCAAAGTTACCCTTGGCTGTATGGGTTGACATAGTAAATGTAAAAAAGGTGATTGGGTTTGGACCATTTGACTTAGTGTATGGAATACATGTAAGGATTCCACAAAAAAACCTATTAAAAATATATAAGTTTGTTAAATTATACAATGATGATCTAGATGATGAAATGCAATTGAGGATTGAAGATTTGATTAGGCTAGATGAAATTAGAAGAGAAATAGCTTCAAGGAATGCTAAGTTGCAATTTCAGGTCAAGAACTTGTATGAAAAAAAATATATAGAAAGGAAGTTTAAGCCAAATGACTTGGTATTACTTTGGAATGCTAGATTGGAAGATAAAGCACAGCATGGAAAATTTGATCCAATTTGGTTAGGGCAATATCTGATTCATGAAAAGTAGGGACTAGGTTCCTACATTGTCAAAGAACTCAATGGTGACATTAAAGAATTGCATGTTCATGGACAATTCTTGAAGAAATACTTTAGCTAAAGGTGTTTTTCTTTCCATGAACATTAGTTAGGTTTGTATATGTTGTAAGTTCTATATAGGTGTGGTGTGTTTCTTTCATGTCTTGTTTCACCTTTGTTAGTAGGTTTTGGTTCAAGTTCTCTCTACATTTGTCCTTTTCCAGTTGGTTGTCTACTTCCTCCAAAAATCATGAATCCTTGTCATTCCTACAAGAGGCATGCATCCCTAGACAAAGCCACTATCAGACCATTTTCTTGTGATAGCTAAAATCCAATGAAAATGGTCTATCCTTGCAAAACTTTGTGAAATTGTCATGCCCTGACTACACACTTGTTTCAATCTATGAGAAAAATGTGTAATGTTTCATGGCCTACACCCTTCGCCAGAGATAGTTTATCATGTTTCCAAGGTCCAGTTAAAAGCACATATGCTCAAATTCAAAGAACAGGGAGAAATTGATGTTTTAAGGTCTGAGAAATAGGTTATTTTTCATGTCTAGCACTCCATAAATTTGTCTAATTCCAAAAACCCTATCCTTCATCTATTTTCTCATTACCTTTTTGAAATCACTTAAGTATTGTTAGAAGTATGAAAAAATGAAAAGAAGTTAAGAACCCAAGAAAGTGTAATGTAAGAAGGAATTTTACCATAGACAAAGAATGAGATTATGCTTCAATATCAATCACCAACATGAGAATGCTCCAAGAATCCAAACAATGAGCCAAGAGATTTTGAAAGGAGAAATAAAAGAAAACCCCTTGTGACATTATGAATGAGGCCATAACCTAAAATGAGAGAGAGAAGAAAGAAAGAGAGCAATATGCTCAATACAATAACTTCATCATGATAAATGAGAGAGAAGTGCATCTCTTAAATAGAGATGAGAGAGAGGAGTTAGAATTTAACTCCCAAGTCTATGAATGCCACCATTCATAAGTGTGTGTGACAAGTGTCCATATCATCTTAAGGAGGAATAAACTAATTTCCTTAAAGGAATTACAAAATATGAGTTGTCCTCCCCCTTGGACTAGAGCACAAAATACATGAAGGATACCTTGGTTTATTCTTATTTAAATAATACAACCAAGGAAAGATTATAAATTCTAACACCCCCCTTTAATCTTTACTTGGGTATTTTACAACAAGGGGTATCAAACCCAATTTTTTAAAAATCTACAACTTGTTCTTCAAGGTGAAGTAGTTTGATTATCTTCAAGCCATATGCTACATTTGTAGATCCAAGAGAAGTACATGAGTCCTTTGAATGTTTTCAAGTGGAAGCATAGCCATATCTTCATAAGATTTGTGAAAATTTGAGAATGTGCTTTGATGGAACACCTGAAAAAAGAGGCATAAAACAAAAAAAAAAAGCATCAATCCACAAGTAGAATTACATCGTATAGTCAAGTTAGTAAATATTTGTTATTTAATAATTATAAGAAATGGTCATAGAGGAACTAAGAGAGATGAGGATAAATGTACTTGTTCACCAACATGCAATGGAGTTAACATGATATCTAACATAAATCATAAGCTGAAAAAGAACATAATAGGTATAATAAAGCTCTCATAAAAGGAATATACTAATGCACAAATGACCACAGACAAGGCCAACTAATGAAACCTGCATCAACATTGCATCAATCACATGGATATAGATAGTCCACTAATGAGTCATCTCACTGCAAGCAAATGGGTAGCAAATCTACAACCTACATGAATCATGATCTAGGCAACAAAGTATGTAGAACATTATCACATTAGTACAATTATCAAAGAAATGTAAGAGAGACAATGATAGCACATGTACCTTAAGCATTAGATCAATTAAAGATTCAGAAATGCCAAGCATGATTAAAGATGCAGATCAAGGAAAGGTTTATGAGGAGAAATAACATATTGCCTTCAAATGGGAAATCCATCATGGGTCAAATAGTATTTCAAGAGTAATTTCCTTACCATGAGGAAAAAGATCAAGATGGGTCATATCAACTTTCATAAATATCAAATTTCATATGTGGAACCAAACATAGGACAAAGCTCCATAAAATATCATACTTCATATGTAGAACCAAATGGAGGGGAAAACTCCATAAAATATCATCCTCTCACTGAGGAATAATGTGGATCAAAATGAAAGAAAATAAATACTTTCAAAGTGGAACAAATTTAAGTGCACACCAATTATAGGGTGGAGGGATACTCCACGGGCCAGATAAGGCAACTACAAGTCAGTTAAAACTATCAAGTCCACTATAGTTAACCTTGAAAAAACAATTAGCTCCCGATGCAACTTATGCAAGATCAAATAAAATTCATATAAACCAATGGTATAAAACCATAAACTACTACCATGAGCATAAATAGATGCTATAAAAGCATAAAACTACAACCATGTGTAGATAGATCAATAGAACATAATAAAATTAAATCAAATAATTGAATAATGAAGGCAATAGTGTAAGATGACTCATAAACCTAAATAATTTGAGATAAATAAGAAATATATGGAAGATCAATTAGCATAAATTATTTCATATCAATTAAAATATCCATGCAAGGTGAACACACGTGTGAAAATTGAAAGGATGGGCCCACTATGGAAATATTCAAAAGAAAAGAAATCATGAGACTAGAAAAAAATAGAATAAATGAAGAAAGAGGTTAACGAGATTTCAACAAGCAAGGATCAAGCAATCAATTACAATAGTGAGGTCAGTTTAAAGTGTGAATCAATTTGAAGTACATGATAGTTGAAAGTGCAAAATCAATTTTAAGAAGCAAGTCAGTTTAACTGAATGTTAAACAAGGAGTAAGAGAGAAGCTTATAAAAGGTTGGACACATCATAGTTCAAAGATACATATGACCTCAAGTGACATGGGGACAACCTAATGCATATAATTTCAACTCATAGCATCAACATCACAAAATATGTGTGCATGAAATAATATTGAGGTTTGAATCAATAAACACTATTAATTTATCACTTATATAGGGTTTTAACCACATTGAAATACACTCACAAAATTATAAGACAAAGCTATGATCAAGCTATATTGAACTTATACCAAGGAGTCACCTAAACATTTCATAATACTCATAAAGACAATTTTGTTAGATAACTCACAATACTTGAACAATTATAATTTGAGCAACATAAGTGATATAAAGTAACAATTTAATATACTAAAGAAATAAAGACCCCCTAAAGATGCACCATACCACTTAAAAGGAGCTAGTAACATTATGACAAATTGTAAATGCATGACACGATCGATTATCATTATTCTCCTCAAAATTAGATGGTTGATGATTTTGATTCATGGGCCTTTTATCCTTTTTAAAGGAGGTATGAGTAACAATATCAAGAATATGTTTGAAATGAAAAATAAATGTGATATGTGTCTTCCATGCATGACAAATTGTACTATTTAACTTAATTTCAAGAACAATTGTAGACAAGATTTAAAACAAACTAATAATTATAAAGTGTAGTGATAGACCTTGCATAAATAGAAAGTAATGAAAAGCCACAATGTAATAATATTTTGATTTAATCGAGAACATAAATGCTACAACCAAAATGGTAAAAATGTAACTTTCAACCGAGAACATAAATGCTACAATAAGAAACAAGCATCCAGCCATGTGAAGTAGATATTATTAGTATTAAAAAAAAATAAGGTAAATCACTCCCCTAATTAATTAAACAAAGGATTTTTTTTAATATTAATAAGTTATAAACGTCATGATTAAAAAATTTATTAATAAGAGAAATGTCAAAAGACTTAAATAGCAGAGAGTAATGACAAAAGATGTTGCAAATGGAGAGAGAATATGATAAAGTGTTGTTAATAATAGGTAGACTAGCTCACGCACTCACGTTGGGAGTGGTCTTATCACCAAACAATATAAAAAGTTAGACTAGGAATAGTCAACAACAGGGTGGAGGATGAGTCTACTGAAGTCTGCAGACAATGAAGAAAGGTTTGCAGCCAAAGAGAAAGGCAGGGAAATGAGCCAAGAAAACTGTGATAAAAATATAAAGGCTAGAAACTTAAAACTAAGAATGAGACAAAGAAGAAAGCAGGCAATGCAAAAGACTCTTGTTGTGCACAAGACAAGGCTAAGTTCTGTATAATGAAGGGAGAGATGGTGTTAAAAAGGGATAGAAGGAGGTTGCACACAACAAGTTTGAAATGCACAAGGAGGACTGCAATACAAATTGAAATATAAAAAAGGAAAAGATAGAGACAGTTATATGCATGCAAGAGAAGACCAAGAAGCATCTAGGAGAAGACCATGCAAGGCAGAAGGAGGCTGAAATAGATTAAAATGTGAACAATATCAAACCATGCATGTGTATACCAATAAAATTAGATTGTTATTTTTATGAGTATCTTCTTGGCAGATAAAAATGGCAAATAGCTTACTTTAAAATGTTATTTTAGTTGTGTTGGAGCTAATTACTATTGTGAAGAGCAATCTCCATTGGTAGATTTAAAAGAAGATTGAAAAAGCTATTGAAAAGATTTAATGACTGAAATTAAAAGAGATTAAATTGATTCTAATTTAAAAAAGTTATATCAAAGGTTTATTAAGATATTGTAAAAGATTCATTTTAACCAGCGAATAAGATGTTAAAGTGTTAACCAATAGATCTTCTTATTTTAACTAGTTAAAAGAAATCAAATTTGTCAGCCTACAAGATAAATGACTAGAAATGTGATACAACAACAAAGATTAAACAATGTTAGAAATTGATCAATACTAAAATATGGAGAAAATAAATGAAGAGCCCTACATGCAAGGGGTTAGAAAATTGAAAAAAAAAAAAGATGAAACGTGTAAGGAATATAAGATTAGAGTTTGCAAAAAGCACTAGAAATGAAGAGAGATGAGTTGGGTTTGGTGGTGAACTGACCAAACCCCCAAAAAAACTAAAAACCTAAATTACTCTTTGGCAGAAAGCCTTCCAAAGGGCGTTAGTGAGAAAAAAAATTTAATAAATAAACAAGTTAGAGCTGCAAAAAAAGTTAGATCTATAAGAGAAAACTTGAAAAACAATTGGTCCTTTGAATGTTGCCTTCCTAAAAAACACTTAAACAAAGATTAGTAGCTAGCTCTGATACCATGGTAGAAGTATGAAAAAATGAGAAGAAGTCAAGGGAATAACCCAAGAAAGTGTAATGTAAGAAGGAATTTTACCATAAACCAAGAATGAGATAATGCTTCAATATCAATCACCAACATGAGAATGCTCCAAGAATCCAAACAATGAGCCAAGATATTTTGAAAGGGGAAAGAAAAGAAAACCCCTTGTTACATTATGAATGAGGCCATAGCCTAAAATGAGAGAGAGAAGAGAGAAAGAGAGAAATATGGTCAATACAATAACTTCATCATGATAAATGAGAGAGAAGAGCATCTCTTAAATAGAGATGAGAGAGAGGAGTTAGAATTTAACTTCCAAGTCTATGAATGCCACCATTCATAAGTGTGTGCAACAAGTGTCCATATCTTCTTAAGGAGGAATAAACTAATTTCCTTAAAGGAATTACAAAATATGAGTTGTCCTCTCACTTGGACTAGAGGACAAAATACATGAAGGATACATTGGTTTATTGTTATTTAAATAATACAACCAAGGAAAGATTATAAATTCTAACAAGTACCTATTATGCACGTGTTTATTTCCTTGGTAGGTTGTTATGTCTCCAATTTGGTGACTCTACGACAAAGCATTCACTAGGTCTCCAGGTTCTCGACTAGTTAGTCTATTTATCTGGTGACCAAGAAATTATAGTTGTTGCATGTTCTCCTGATTCTAGCGATTATGTTCTAAAAATTCAGGGATCCAGCGACACAGTTATCTCTTGATCTCGTGATGTAGTAGTTAAGTCATGAATTTTCTAGTGACTCAGAAAGGACCATAGGATGAAGGAAAATTCAATGGTTGGCGCTCGATCTCATAATCTGACTGAGGTTAAGTGGGATATCTAGTGACTTGGAAAATAAAGGCTTTCACATGGTCTCTAAATTTAACTAGAGTTAAGAGAAAAGTTCTAAGACTTGGTGATACTTCAGTCCCGTGGTCTCATGATCCTAGATGAGTTAGATAGGATTTAGGGTGATAGAATTTGGGTTGTTGATATGATATTGATCAGATGGTAGTCACGTGTTCTCATGACTAAACCATGAGTCAAGAAAAGATTATGAGACCTAGTGAATTCTTTTGTCACCTAATCTTCAAACCAAACCATGGTTAGGTCAAATTTCTCATGACTTGGAGAGTGCCTTTACTCGTTAGTTCACCTAATGACTAAGGTTTAACTGCTTGTTAGGGTAAAAAATGAAAAGTGATATGGGTCTGGTTGTCAAATTTGATGATGTGGCCAAGTTATTTGAAAGGGCATTTTGATTGTTGAACATTTTCAAGAGCCATCCAATTTTCTAGGGGTTTCTCAGTGAAAAAGGAATAGATATTTAATGCTTGGGAGGTTGATCTGCATGATTTGATCTTGTTCACTAATATAGTATGGTCTAGAGGTGATGATTGACTACGGAAGGTGTCTCTGCCATGGAAAGTGGGTGAACAGTCACTAAAATTATGTTGCAGGCAAGTTAAACAAAGGATAAACGTGATGAGCTTCTAGTTTTTAATGTACCAGTTAGGTTCTTTGCCATAAATAAGGATCAATCTTGGATCTAATTTCTTCAGATGGCTTGGTTTTCTTCCCTATAGTAAATTTTTTATTGGATTAGGTAGGTGAAGTAGTTGTAAATCCTAAACCCTAGTTATGTCCTAGCTATCTGAAGCTTGTTGCATCCTTTCAGGAGGATTCTAGGATAGCTAGTAACTATATAAGGTAGTGTGATGTATTTTTCAAGGAGGTTGATGGTCAATTTGGGAATTGAATAGAGAGAGTTTGGATTTATGGTTTTTCTCTAGCATTTGGTCATTCTTGAATGTATTGATTCTGTAAACTTTTAATGAGAATACACTTGAATTCCAATTTCAAATTTGTGTATGTCTTCTTGTTTTGGTCTTGAATTCTTGTATTTTAATGTTTTAAAGTAAGTTGATGTATGGTATACAAATTATAGTGTGAAATTGTCTTTGAGTTCCTACCAAAGTTAGGATTAAATCCTTAAAGATAGAATGATAGCTTCAGAGAATTCATGGTTAAATGAGAATTTGGTGTTGAGGTGTGAGAGTGAGAGGAATTATAGGCAAAGCACTTATTTTGGATTTGGGTGTTTATGAGTTAGGATTTTAGTTGATGTATGTTGTTTGTAACTTTGTTGCTTAGGAAAATCTACACTGATCGGTTCTCTAGAAGTAGTCCATCGTCATCAATCAAGCATATAAATGATAAAATCTTTAAATCAGTATGTCAAGGATATAAATGTATAATATTTGTTGATTCCTTTAAGAAGTGAATCAAAGGTATACCCACTTGAGCACTAAGCTTGAGGTGTAGGAGGACCATATAGTTGATCCTTATTAATTGGCCCTTTCCCTTGCAGAGTTTGGAGTGGTGATGGAGTCAGTGACATTGGTTTTTTAGTCATAGTGTAAATCCGCAAGTAGAAAGGAAAGGAGACCAAAAGATCCATCAAAATATAACTCCCAAACATCATCATGTTTAATAGCTAGAATGTTTCAATTTGGGAATTCTATTGAAGTAAATCATGTATCAAAATGAGGACAAGGAACTTTAGCCAAATGATTCATTAAAGCTTGTCCATTAATTGACTTTTGAGAAATGAAATTAAGATCAAATTCTGTAAGTAACATCACCCACTTTGCTAGATGGCTTGAGAGATCATTTTTTGAGAAAAGATGTTTCAAATGATCAAATTTAACAATCACATTGACTTCAACATTTAAGATATAATGCCTAAGTTTTTGACAAGCATAAACTATAGCTAAGCATTATCTTTCCAAATCTATATATCTTGTTTTGTAATTGAGTAAAGTCTAACTAATGTAGTACACAAGTCTTTCCTTACCTTTACTATCATGCTGAGCCAACATCATACCTACTACATTTGAAGTGGCTAAAGTATATAGATAAAATGGTTTATCAAATTGAGTAAGTTGAATAATAGGAGGACTGGCAAGAGACTCCTTAAATTTTTCAAAGGATTTTTTACATTCTTCATTCCAAGAGAAAGTGGTATTCTTTCTAAGAAAGGAAGTAAAATGAATAGTTCTATCAGCTACATTGGAAAAAAGTAATGAATAGCGTTAATTTTTCCTTGTAAAATTCATAACTGAGAAATGTTCTTAGGAGGAGACATATTAACAATAGCTTCAATATTTTCAGTATCTACCTCTATGCCTTGCTTATAGATTATAAACCCTAATGATTTACTAGAATCAACTCCAAAAATGTATTTCTTAGGATTAAATCTCATATTGTAGCTTCTAATCCTTTCAAATATATGTTGTAAAATACTAACATGACCTTCTCTTTGTATAGATTTTCCAAGATATCATCCACATAATCCTCAAGAATCTTATGAATGTAATCATGAAAAATCAAAGTCGTGGCTCACTGATAAGTTTCTCCTACATTTTTTAATACAAAAGGCATCATCAAGAAACAAAATATTCCCCAAGGTGTTATAAATGTGCTCTTAAATTGATCTTCCGGAGGAATAAAAATTTGATTATAACTCAAAAATCCATCCATAAGAGATAATAAAGCATGACTTGATGTTGAATCCAAAATCATATCAATATTAGGTAACAGGAAATTATCTTTTAAGGATGCTTTATTTAAATCTCTAAAGTTAGTACACATTCTTATCTTATTTTCTCCTTTTGAAATGGGCAAAATATTTGAAATCCAATCTGAGTAATCAATAGAGCAGATGAATCTATTATCCAATAATCTTTCAATTTCAACCTTAACTAATAAAGTAATTCCTAGATTCATCTTTCAAATTTTCTACTTCATAGGTTTAACATTTGGTTTGAGAACAATATTGTGAGTCAAAAATCTAAGAATCTATACCTGACATATCTGAATATATCCAAGCAAAAATTCCTTAAATTCAAGTAATAGGGAAACCAATTGATCACATTCATCTTGATTCAAGCATTTCCCAATTTTTATTATCTTCTCAGAGTCATTTTCATCCATTTGAACCTCACCAGTCTCAATTATTAGTGAATTACTTTGTATCAGAGAATCCATTGGTAAAGGAGAGATATTTTGTTCATCATGTTCTCCAAAATAAGCTTACGTATTTAGACAATAAGGCTTCTGTTATTTATGATGAAACATAGGTAGATCATCATAAACTCCAAAAAAATCTACTAATGAGTTATCTTTGGGAAAAACATCCAAGATAGGTTTTTGATCCATGTCAAGGAGGAACAGGTTAACCAACTTCAAATGTACACCACAGATATGATTAATATTGAGAGGAAAAGTTGATGGTTGTTTATAATGATTGAACCCTAATCCATATGTATAATCATAAAAAATTTTGTCCAAAGGTACTTGTATACCTGTTCATATTTAAAACATCCTTTCCCATTAAATTATTATTTCTTGAGAAGATGATAACCAAAACCATATCTATCAGCCATATTAGATGGAGTCCAAGGAGCAGAATATGTCACAATATCATAGCAATCAGGTTTTATTAATTCAATTATTTCTTCAATAGAGGAAACAAAAATGATACATCTTAATTCCTTATAAAGTAGGGAAGGAGTAAATATTTGTTTTCGAAACCACTTTGTTGTTTCATGAATTCCAAATTAGAGACTTTATATTCTCCAATAAAAGAAGGATTAAAGTCCAATGTTCACCAATCATCCCTAGACAATGGAGAAGATGGAACTTCAATTTTTTTAATTGTAGGTGGCTCTTCAAGTTCTTTACTTGGTTGGAGAGGTTTAGAAACTTTAGCATATTTCTCATTTAAGAAAGGATTTGGCACATCATTCGCATGTAGTGTATACATAAAATTATTATAAATGAACCTAACCTTGTAATGTAGAGTAGAAGGAATTGCATGCATAGTATGTAACCAAGGTCTACCTAAAAGAAGATTATAATTGAAAGGTCTAGACATAAAATGAATAGTTGTATTGAGAATAACTAGACCAAATTTAATAAGTAAGGTAATAATGCCCAAAGTTCTCTTCGCAATACTATCAAATCCATGAATAGGGACATTCTCAAGTTGAATAGTTGTAAGATCAGTCTTAATTTCCTTAAGCATATCCATGCTACAAAGATTAAGCCCAAATCCATTATCAATTAATGTTCTACAAATGATACTCTAATTAATAGAAATAGCAACCATAAGAGCATCATATTGTTTCTACACCTTAACAGAAGGTAAACCATCATCAGTAAACACAATAGGAGGTATAGAAGGCATAGTATGCATGCACTCCAAAAAGGAATTAATTTTCTCTTGGTGAGGAGGTGAAGCAAAAAGGGTAGATAAAGCTTTTTGTAATGCCTCATGACATGTCTGTGAAGTTTGAAGCAATTCCTATAAAGATGTATTAGTAGGAGTAGCATGTAATTGGTCTACTAAGTCATACCCCTTAAAGGAAGATGGCAACCTAGGAACTTGAGGAAGCATAGGTTGAGAAGGAGGTAAAGAAACCAGAATGGTAGGTTGAGGGTTATTCCTTGTGTGATAATCACATGAAATAGAATCCTTGTTATCAAAGAAATTGAAAGGATCTCTAGGTTTACCCTTAATTGTTATTCAAGGACATCCTTTTACTATCAACAAAAGTTTAGGATATAACATTCTAGGTGTATCAATGTTGCAAATAGTGGAACATGAAGGTAACTATGCACACACCCTATGGTAAAGGTCAATTGAAGAGGTTGTGGAGGAGGGTGAAATAGAAATAGGATCAATGGAGATCTCATTCGAACAATTTTCATCCTCACTTCCATGTACCTCACTAGGGGATCTATCCTCTTTTTTAATAAAAGCCTCATCAAAGTATTCAAAAAAAAAATCATACATGTTCAACACAAAGTAGCACTACAACCATGAAAATGGTAAATTTTTTTGTATTTTTAAATAAATTTTGTGATTTTTTTTTTGAAATATAAATGCAAGAGCATAAAAGAAATATACTTTTATATGCATGTAAGATCTAACATAAAATGGATAGGGTTTAGAACAGTGGGGGTTTGCAATAGAATATGTGCGTTGTTCTTGTAAATCTTCCTTGGAGCATGCATTTAAGTCTCAAGTTGTAGTTACTCATAGTAGAAGAAGGGGGAGGTCTAACTTCAGAAGTACAGGAATAAATTCATCTAGAGGTGGAAGAAAAAGACTAACAATTAAAGTAGAATAGGAAAAAATTAGATTTCAAGTCCAAATCAAATTCAAATTCAAAGGTATGAAAAATATCGAGTTCAATGTCACTATTGTAAAAGATATGGTCATTATGGAAATAAATACAAAAAAAAGTAGTTTGATTCCAACAAACAAGGTGCAAATTTTCCTAGAGAAAATTAGAATTAGGGTAGTATGTTTCTAACTTGTAATGTTACATAAGAGAGTCCAAAGGATGCTTGGTTTCTAGATTCAGGCTGTTGTAATCATATGACAAAGAATTTGGAAATTTTTTTAAGTTTTAACAAGCCTATAAAATCATATATAACTATGGGAAATGATAATAAAGTATCAGTAATGGGAAAAGGAAATGTCAACATTCTAACTAAGAAAAGAGAGAAAAAGATTATTTTCTGATGTTTATTTTGTGCCTAGATTAAAATATAATTTGATGAGCATTGAACAACTTGTTCAAAATGGATATAGATTTTATTTAAAAAACAAAGAATTTATAATCTTAGATCAACTTCCAAGAAATCAATTAATAGAAAAAGTTCAAATGACAAACAATACAATGTTTCCCTTAAGGTTAACACTAGATTTAAGGGTTAAATTTGTACAATAAATCACACAATCATCTCGACAAAATATCACTCAAGATTTATCACAAGTAACTTTTCAATAAGAAATAAATGATGAGAATTTTCTTTGGCATTTAAGATTTGGACACTTGAATTTTAGTGGTCTAAATTTATTACATAGAAAAAGTATGTTGAAAGGTTTTCCATTGATAGAAAAACTAGATTGGGTATGTGAGGGGTGTATTTTGGGAAAGAAACATAGAGAGAAATTTCCCATTGGAAAGTCAAATAGAGAAAAGGAACCCTTAGAGATAGTTCACTATGATTGGTGTGGACCAATGCAGAAACCTTCAATTGGTGGAAGTGTATATTTCTTGACATTTATTGATGACTAGTCCAGAAAGACATGGGTTTATTTCTTAAATAATAAGTCTAATGTTTTTTATATTTAAATTGTCAATTTACATCTTTAGCTGAGAAGTAAATCAGATATTATATGAAATTTTTAAGAATTGACAAAGGTGGTGAATACATCTCAAATGTGTTTCTCAAACTTTGCAAGGATTGTCGAATACAAAAGCAACTTACTACCAGGTACACTCCACAACAAAATGGTGTAGTAGAGAGAAAGAATAGAACTATTATAGACATAGCCAAGATTATGTTTAAGGATAAGAATATGTCAAATGAGTATTGGATAGAGCTTGTAGCATTTTAATTATACATAATGAATTGATTCCTAATAAAAAGTGTCATGAATAGGGTTCTAGATGAAGCATGGACTGGAAACAAGTCTAGTGTTTCCCATTTGAAAGTATTCAGATGTGTGGCACACACTTTTGCCCCAGATGATTTGTGAAAGAAATTGGATAACAAGGGAGAAAAATACATATTTTTAGGTTATAGTGAGGATACAAAAGCTTACAAGTTGTATAATCCTATAACTAAAAAATGGTAATAAGTAGAGATGTATAGTTTATAGAACAAGAGGCTTGGGATAGAAGCCTTGAAAAATAGTAAATGTTTTAGTATATTTTTAACAAGAGAATAGAGAACTGTTAATTCTAACAATTTATCCCATGTTAACTCCTTCCATTCCTTGTCAAACTCAGCAAAGTAGTACTCAAGAAACACCATCTAGAATAGGAACTCTTTTTGGAGGACCATCCAGCCCATATTACTTAGGACCTACTCCAAGTGAGACACTGTCATACTTAAGGAGGCCAAGAATGAGAAGTTTAAGAGACACATATGATCAAAATGAAGGTGAGAATAGTGTTGATCTAATTTCTCTTTTTGCATTATTTTCACAAGTAGATGATCTAATTCATTTTGAGGATTCAATTAATGATGAAAAATGGAAACATGTTAGGGATGATGAAATTTATTCTATAGAAAAGATTCATACATGGGACTTAGTAAATATTCCAGAAGGAGAACATGAAATAGGAGTAAAGTTGTTGTATAAGACTAAGATAAATGTAGAAGGAGATATACAAAACCATAAGGTTCAAGACTTGTAGTAAAAGGATTCTCACAACAACCTTGAGTTGACTACAATGAAATATTTGCCCCAGTGGACCATCTAAATACAATGCAAACAATAGTGGAAATCGTATCTCAAAACAAGTGGTTAATATATCAAATGGATATCAAATTTATATTTTTAAATTATTTTTTAGAAGAAGAAGAATTATATGTGAAGCATCCACAAGGATATGAGGTTTCAGGACATGAAAATGAGTTTTATAGACTCAAGAAAGAACTCTATGGAATCAAACAAGCTACTAGAGCATGGTATAGTAGAATTGATTATTATCTCTTATAGGATGGATTCCATAGGTGAAATAATGAGCCTACACCATACACAAAGCTGAATGAATGAGGTCAAATTCTAATTGTATATTTTATGTTGATGATTTGATATTTATAGGTGATCTAATCAATTGACATGTTCAAAGAAATTAAGAAGAAGGAATTTGAAATGACTGGTTTGGGTCTTATGAAGTATTTCTTGACATTGAGGTGAAAAAAATGAGAATGGCATATTCATCTCAGAGGATAAATATGTTAATGATATTTTGAAGAGGTTCAATATGACCAATATAAAATCAGCACCAAGACTAGTTGTGACATGTTTGAAGCTAAGAAGGGATGATAAGAGATCCAATGTTGATCAAATATTATACAAAAGACTTGTTAGTAGTCTAATGTATTTAACTACCACAAGGCTAGATATAATGTATGGTGTGAGTCTTATCTCAAGGTTAATGTAGTTTCTAAAAGACTCTCATTGGCAAGCATGGAAAATAATTTTGAGATATGCAAATGGAAGTAGAAATCATAGAATCCAATATTCATGTTTGGATAAGTTCAAACTCATAGGGTACACAAATACTGGTTGTGTAGGAAGAATTGATGGTAGAAAAAGTACATCTATTTATGAATTTCATTTTGGAATAGGTGCAATATCTTGGGCATCTAAGAAACAACCTATTGTGAATCTTTCATCAGTAGAGGCTAAGTATGTAGCAACAATAAGAGAAACATGTCATACAATTTGGATAAGAAGAGCATTAACAAATTTAAGGCATAAGCAGTAAGCAAAAAATCAGATCATTTGTGATAATAATTTAGCTATCGCACTATCTTAGAATCTTGTATTTCATAAGAGAAGTAAGCATATAGACACCCGATATAATCTCATTAGGGAGATAATTAACAATGGAGAACTATATTTGGATTATTGCAGGTTTAAAGATCAGTATGCATATATTTTCACCAAGGCATTACGAAGAGAAACGTTTGAATATGTGCGAGATTTTTTCGGTATATTAAGTGGTGGTAGTTGTGATTAAGGGGGAGTGTCATAATTTTAATAACAACCACCAATGCACTTGCATCATCAACATTATAGATAGATAGGTGTAGTTTGTAGTGTTGAAAACATTAAAAAATATTCAATTATCATTATCATTATTTGATTTCTCCAAATATTATCTTATCTAAAATTGATTGGACTACAAATTGGAGTTATTATATTGTCAAAAATCCATGTTAAATAATAGAGAAGTGATGCACGAGCATCTTGGGTACCTTGGGCATCTTGCATCAACCAAAAATATTTCATGTTTTCTGTTCTTGTCTACTATTTGATGAATGGACTTTGTCGTTCATGTTTTCTCTTTATGCAAATTTGGTTCCTTAATGTGTTCTTAGCATGCATCTTGTATCGAATATTTCATAGCTTAATTCCATCATTCATGAGATTTATCTTTCTCCTTATTTATGGTATGCTTATTTCCTGATAGCTCAAGTAATGTGTGGTGTTAGCTTCGACAATGGTTTTTTTGGCATCTAGGATTTACACAGCCTTGGGGTTTTCTTCTTGGATCATGTGTGGACCTATATTTTTCTTTGTATGTATTTATTTTATTATTTTTAAGGTCATTGATTTATCCTTTGGGGAAGGACCTATTTCTTTTTAATAATTTGCCTCACAAGCCGACTTGTGATCTTGTTGGCTATTTAATAAGAGGTCTATGATTAGGAAATGCAGAGTAAAGTTATATAGAAGGAAATGAATCAAGATTTGGCTATGTAAGATTGAGATTCTAAGCTCATTTTTTATTATCTGATTTTAAATGGCTACAAGAAAGTAGATCTTATGCTTTTCATGTTGAATGAATACTATCTCAAAACATCTGCATTGAATTCTATATAATTCTTATGTTTCTCTTTTATTGTTTTCATTTTTGTGTAACCCTAGCAAGGGTAGCTAGGTAGTGGACATCCATCCCTTCCCACCTTGCATCAGGTGGCATCAGAGTGAAGCTTTCTTTCTTTGCAAAGTTTTGGGATCATGGAGAACCCTAATTAGATAGGCTGTAGGGTGGCAGATCTAAAATTTGACCTATAACTTGTAGAGGGTTACAATTCTTATAGGAACTATTCTCAAAATGGCTTGAGGTAGTGGAAATGTAGAAAACTTCATTATGGACATGTTGAGACAAATTGTAGCTAGACTTGAAGTTGTTGAAATAGTCTAGAGAAGAGGAGTACATCTTGAAGATATTAGTGATGAAGAAGAAGAAACAATGCCTAATCTTGAACCTCAAGAAGAAGAACATGACAAGGAAAGACTCCTTATAGATTTGGTTAGAGTAAATTCAAGACCTACTTTTGAACATTCTACTTACAATGGAAAACTTGAAAATGATGACTTGTTGGATTTGATCTCTGAGATTGAAAAGTACTTTGATTATCAAAGTATTCCTGAAAATAAGAAGGTAAATATATCATATACAAAATTGAAAGGACATGCATCTCTTTGGTGGGAAAACTCACAAATTGATAGATAGAGAAGAGGAAAAGAAAAGATCAAGACCTGGATGAAAATGGTTGGTTTGTTGAAAAATAAATATCTGCCTATTGATTATCAAGTTAATTTGTTGAGAAGAATGCAAAATTTGAGATAAAAAGACATGATTGTGAAAGATTATACTAAGGAATTATATAAGTTGGACATTAGATCTAGTCATGTGGATGATGAGGTTGAAAAGGTTGTTAGATAATTGAATGGATTGAGAACTTCTATACAACATTAAATTAGTTTTGTGAGAATGTAAAGCATTGAATAAGCATATTTGTATGCCTTGAAAGCTGAAAAAAGATTAGTGAAGAAGCAAGAGCATAGACAGAGGAAAAGAGATGGAATATTTCAACAAAGTAGATGTAGACCTTATGGAGAAAGAAACAAATATAATAGTGCACCTAATGATAAAGGAAAATATGAATGGAAAGAAAACAATGGATGTTGAGGAATCTAGGTAACTAAACTAGAGGTAATTATTCTAGTTACTCTAAGAATAACAATAATGGAAAGAGAGAAGATAGATCTTGGTTTAAAGGTACTTGTTTTAAATATGGTGAAGAAGGACATAGAGCCTTTGAATGTAACTTTTTGAATAAGAAGACAAGAAGTAGTACCATAAATGCTTTGATTTAGGAAGAGGCTATTGATGGACCTAATGAACCTAAGAAAGGAGAAAATATGATGCTGATAAGAACCTTATGGAATGAGTATTTGGATGGAGAATCTATTTTGAGTAAAATCATTTTCAAGACTCAATGTAATATTGAATAAAAGTGTTGCAAAGTAATTATTGACAGTGGCAATTCAAATAATTTGGCATCTAAGTTATTGGTATCTAAGTTGAAGTTTTAGAGATTGAGACATCCTAACCATTATCACATCGCTTGGATCAAGGATGAACATAAATTACTAGTAAGTGAATAATTCCTTGTGAAATTCAAGATTGGAAATTATATTGATGAAGTCGTGTGTGTTGTCATGCCTATGGATTGTTGTCATATTCTTTTCAAAACTCCTTGGTAGTATGATAAACAATCTTTACATGATGGTATATTAAATTAGTATAATATTTAGGCTAATGGAAAGAGACAAGTATTGTTTCCTTTGGTAGAGAAACCTGAGATAAATCATTGTAATACAATTAGTGTTTTCTTGGTTGAAGGAAATCAGTTTGTAAAAGACATGAAGAAACATAATGTTTTCTTTGCTTTGATCTTTAGAGAGCTTGAGAAACAAGATGAACTTGAGCATGCACCTGAGCTTAGATCTTTATTCATTGAATTACAAGATGTTATTTATGATAATATACTTGATCAATTACCTTGCGCAAGAAGTATGAGTCACTACATGGATTTGATACCTTGAGCTAATTTTCCTAATAAAGAACCACATAGATTAACACTTGTAGGGAATGAAGAATTAAATAGACAAGTGCAATAAATTCTTGAGAAAGGTTTGATCAAAGAAAGTTTGAGTCCTTGTGTAGTACTTCTTGTATTGTCACCAAAGAAAAATGGAGAATGGAGAATGTGCATAGATTCTAGAGCTATCAACACAATAATAGTGAAGTATAGATCCCTTTTCCTAGGGTGGATGATGTTATGGATAGTTTGAGTGGAGCGAAATATTTTACAAAGATTGATTTGTAAACTAGCTATCACCAGACTAGGATCAGAGGAGTGGATGAATGGAAGACTACATTTAAGGATAATGAAGGTTTGTATAAGTGGTTGGTTATGCCTTTTGGTTTAACTAATGCACCTAGTACTTTTATGAGGTTGATAAATAAATTTATGAACAAATTATTGTGTGATTTTGTGATTGTATACCTTGATGACATACTAATTTTTAGTAAGACTAAAGAAGAACACCTAATGCATATCAGACAAGTGTTGCAAAGGTTGGAAGAATAAAATTTATTGATAAATTTAAATCAATATTTATTTATGAAGAAGGAACTTGTATAATTTGGATTTTGTATTTCTACTGATGGATTTAAGATGGATCCTAAGAAGTTAAAAGCTATTCTTGATTCACATTCACCTGGAAATGTTAAGAAAGTTAGATCATTTCATGGATTGGCAAGTTTCTATAGGAATTTTATTAGAAATTTTAGTTCAGTATGTAATATGATGATAGAGACAATGAGAGGTGTTAGGGTTTTTTCTTGTTTAGGATAGATTTCCTGTATGCTTACTTTCAAAGCTAAAACTTTAGCTTACAAAAGGCAAGAAAAAGACCTAATTGCTAAGGATTGGATAGGATCCTTCTTCATTTTTTAGTTCCACACACACTCAGGCAGGTATTACCTCAAATGGTAACTGTGAATACAGTATTAAAAGGTGGACACTGGTTTTACTATTTTAATATAGCCCTATTGAACCATTTTAAGAAAACTTTGCAAATAATAATCATCAAAGTTACACAAAGCTTGAACAAGCACACTGTGATTGAAAATACAACATAAACCAATGGTATAAGGACTTTTGTCCTTCTTCCTTTTAAGGAGGGATAACCTATATAACTATCTCTTCTAGATTCAGTATATACAAGATTGAAACCTGGGAACAATCTTGATCAAATATATATTCAAGAAACTTTTAAAGATTAAATAGCAAGATATTAAAGATTTTCAAAGGATTTAAACTTCTGGATTTAAAAAATAGAATGTGAAGATGAAACAGACAATAAATACAACAGTTCAATGAGGCGGTGGTAACGCAAAGGACTCTTGATTAGCCACATTCTCCATGTTGTTGTTGACACCTCAGCTCCAAAACATTAATAACAATTGTTGGAATCACAAAGAAAGTTGGTGACCACCAACATCAACTAACCCTTCACCTAACTTTCAATAAAATTGATGACCCCTACACTCAAGATGTGTCAACATTAGGATGCCTTTAGTCATCAAGAAGATCAAGGTCTACTATGGAGAACTTGAGTGTTTTAGGCTTTGTTGCTTCATCCCACGTAGTTACTTTATCTTCTGAAGGCCATGGGAAATTCTATACTATTTGTAGCTATGCCTTCTTCCTTTCCCATCTTGCATCTATAATCATTTGGACATCTGTCAAAAAATTGGAAAACTCAACCTCTGCTTTAACTGCATCATCTAAAAACTCATTGAATTTATTTACAACTACTCCTCTGTCTACTTTGACAAAATTCTTCTCATTAGGTAATTTGAGATCAAAATCTGATCTCCATTCATCTATGGTCTTCAAAGTACCACTGTCATCCCTTATGTTAGGAATGAATTTATTAGCCTCTTCTTCCAAAAACACTAATTTTGTTTCCACCAACTTAAATTTTCCTTTGAACAATGGGAGAAGAGTCTTTATTCTATTTATCTCTTCACCTACCTACAGTACCTCCTCAGGTATATCTGGCCTAAAAGGTTGTACTGCTGCTAACCTTTCAAAAAGTGGAGTCCTTACTGACCAAATTATAAAAAAGGAATTCAAAATTGAGATGCAATTATTTATTGCTACTTGCATCTCTAGCAACTTAAGATATGCAGCATAGATGACATCAACTTTTTCTTTTAATTTCAAAATTCTATGTTGAAAAATTTCTAGTAATGTTTGAACAATTTCTTTATTCTTACTTTCTTCTACTTCCTTTGAAGAGGCAACATCCTCTCCTTGTACAACCTGAACCTCTTTCTCAATTACAACCTCTTTTGGAGGAGGTGGAGGAGCAGTCTCCATATCTATTATTTTAAGACTGAGTTCATTAACTAATCTCTCAAACTCTTTCTCCTTTATTATGTGCAACTCCCTATCCTTGACCAAATCAGTATAATCTTCATACAACTTCTGATGTCTTTCTGACAGTTGCTTGGTCTTGTCTTCATTTAGTCTGGCAAAATTAGTCAAAAGTTGAGAAATTTCTAAGTCCCCTATATTTTTGATGGACCAAATCATCTTATCCCCATCCATCTGCTCTTTAATATTCAAAATTGATGGCTTTTTGTCCTTGGGTTAGAGGCTCCACATGGCTAGTGCCTTATTCTTTGGGCTATATCCAAACCCTTTTATTAGATCACCTACTTGTTTTTATGAAGTCAGGGTAATATCATCCTATCTTCTTATTTGGTCAATAATGAATGTAGAGGCCAAATCCCATCCAGGTAGGAGTAACATTTTTCTATCTAGATCATAATTCTTTATTACTTCTAAGGCCTTATTAGGAACTTGGCCATCTTCACCAATTTGGATTGTAGAAGCCACTTGCTGCTGTTTATACCAGAGGAGGAACTCTTTGAATTCCTTGCTCTTGATGAATTTATCATCTTTTAGAAAATCCTCCTGCTGCTGGATTCTTTCATCTATGCACATAGCAAGAGGAAATTATACTTCTTCAACTATCTCTTTTTGCTTCTTCTTTTCCTCACTGACCCTTTTTCTAATTTCATGGTCATAAGTTGTTTGGCTAGGGATGACAGCAACAACTATATCACTTTTTTCAACAGGAATCACCTGTGATGACTCCCCTATCATTAATTTATGCCTCTTCAAAGGTGGTTGTACCGCATTGTGAGATTCAGGAACATCTGTCAAATCAACTATTTGATTTTCATCCCCTCTTTCTTTAGGGGCAGCAGGGTGAAGCTCTTGGGTAGGGTAACTATGAATAGAATACCCCCCATCACTGTCCTCTTCATATTCTAATGAGGAGTGCTTCTTCTTCTTTTTTAATCCTTCTAGATTATCCTCAATTAGTTGTTCCCCTTGCTCCATCAGAACAATTTAATTCTTCATCATCATCTCCAATTTCTGGAGATATGGCAAATTAGAGAAAAACCCCATATATTGATGTCTTTTCTTCTCATGGATTTCTCTAGTTGGAATAATTGATCCAACTGCCAAGACCTTGTCTTCACCTCATCCTCATCAAGGATATTTCTAACTACATCCTCTTCATAGGATTCATCATGAGTTTTATTAAGAGGGATGGTAGGAGTGTAATATCTCCTAGCAGTAGCCAAAAATCCCTCGAGATCAACAAATCTAGGATGTGCAGCAGGCATCTTAAATTGTAACAAATATGTATCAACCTTTTCGAAAGCCCCTTTTCCAATTGTTAAATTCGCTAATTTGAAATGCCTAGAGGTGAAAGTACCCTTTCTATATGGGCCTAGATGCTCTTTATCTACAAGCATGAGTTTCCATATGAACTCAAGGGCTGCAATCCTAGGAGGAACATTATTTGGCAAAATATGGGTTGGTTGTGGGCATCCATAGACCCTTATTAATGTATAACCTTCTCTCAAATAGAAGTCACCCCAGTTGTGATCATGATTATCCTTCCACTTATCTACATATTCCATGGGTCTGAGAAGTTGCAAGGTTTTTATAGGAATTCTTGAAGAATTCACACCTAAATGAAAAAGAATAGCATCTACTATTATATTCTCAAAAATACAAAAATCACGCTTAGGGGCTGTTGGAATCCAGATATCTAACCAAGTCTGCACAGGGTTAGGCTGGCCATTCCATTGAAACTTAGGTCTTAGGTACTGCAACTCAAACATATTTACATTATGGTAGAAGATAAGATCCATTAGCATGGAGTAGTGTAAAAATTTGGGAGGGTATTCCTTCTTTCTTATCATTTCTAAGCCCTCGTGCAACTTCTGAATATAGTACTCAATGAAGTCATACCCATGACTAGTGTGGCATGATTGGGAATCCATCACTAACATCAAAATCTTAGGGGAAATCCTCTCTTTAGGAGCATGAACTCCCAAGACTCTACATAGTCCATATGCAATATACCTCATGTAGAACTTTAGATCTTTTAATGCATAAGGAAGGCCTCCCGCCATGGGTGCAATATAATTTCTATTTCCCTCATTAACATGGGGTTGAATAGCAGTTGCAACACTTCCATAATCTCTTGTATATCTGTTTGCCAAAGATTGTAGATTGATCTCAGTGGCCATAGGAACATCAATCCTGAAAGTCCTCATGAACGCACCTCTGTCTAGGGTTATCAAAGAGGAACCATCTGTCTTTCAAATTGTCTTATAGAGGGGTTCATATCATTCAGCCAAGGAGACAAGAAGATCAAGATCGAAAAATACATCAGGGACAATCATTTTGGCAAACCCTGAAGTCCAAGGGTTCGATACTGGGATAGGTCTGTCTTGGTTCTTCCGAAAATAGTAGAACAAATTCATAGCTAGGATGTCATGGGTTTTAGCATCCCCACATTGCACATAAACATCTGAGAATATGTCATCACTTATTTTCTTATTTTGAGTAGAGCCAGGCAGCAATTCAATAAATTCATCAGAGAAACTAACCTTTTGTTACACGGCTGCCCTGCTGCTTGATGCTTGACTCATGGTGATTGCTCCTGAAAGTTCTCTGACTGCTCTACAAATTTTGGTATTCTGAATACCTTGTGATCACTAAAAACTCAATTTGTTCAGATGCTCAAATCTATATTTTGCTCGAGTACTTCATAAAAATGAGAGAATGATCAACTTCTCAGTTTTAATGGCACATAATTGATTACACTTGATTTTCTGCAACTATGTAACTTCTACAATTAAGACTACGTTCTCTACAACTTAATTTCTTAGCCACCATCGAGAGGTGACATATATTTTTTAAATTTTGATCTTTTGGCGACTTGGCGACTGAAGAAGTCTCTAAGTCTCATAATAAATTTGGTGCCCTTCTAAGTATTCTGAGATTTAGTGACTAAGATATATTATAACCCTCTTTTCTTTTAATTTAGTGATCTAGAGATTCAGCGACTAAAGCCTCCTTTCTAGTCGTGGGATGAATTTTCCTTATTTGGAGATCTGGCGACTAAGCTTAGCTTTTAATGACTTAGTATCTTCTGGCGATCACACAACTATAGTTCAATCTAAGTCACCAGATAAAATTTCTTCTATCTGAGATCTGGTGACTAAGAAATCATCACCCTTTTAATATTTTTCTCTCTGAGATCACGCAACTATAGTTGAACTTGTAGTTGCAAGAACTTCATTTCTTTTCCCTTTTTATTCAGTGATCCCCCGACTAAAGAAAACATCTAGCAAACTGGCGACTAAAGGAAGTCTCATAGTCGCTGAATAACTTAATGTCATTCTGAGATTTAATACTAGCCACATGATCTTCATCTAACGGTAGTTGCTAATTCTCAGAAAGAATCGATGACATCACAAATTTTTTTAGTGACTAAATGATAACCATTAGATGAAAATTTTATGAAAAAGATCAGACGGTAGTCGCTAGATCTCATAACCCTTAGAGCTTGTTGACTTTTCTTTTGAGATCTGGTGACTAAAGGGAAAACCACTTAGATTTTTTCTTCTGGAGATTTAGTGACTATAGTTGAACTCATAGTCGCATGATAAAATTTCTTCTTAACAATTTATCTTGAGATTGCCCAACTAAAGGGTTTTCGGTATTCTGAGATCTGGTGACTAAAGCATAACAACTTAATAAATCAAGTCACCAGATATATAAAAAGCATTTGGAGATTGCGCAACTAATACTTACCACTAAGTCTCATAAAGAAAATGAATATTCTTCTTTCATCCGACGACTTGGAGACTGAAGGATTTTAGTAGTCTAAAGAGAAAAGGAAAGATGTTGAGATTATTAAGCGACCTAGCGACCAACGTAAGTATTAAACTGCACATGCACTTTTAGAAATGTTTAAGTGACCTGTGAAAAAGTAATGAGGAAATAGAAAGTCACTTAGATGACCTAGGGTTTTACAAATATAACGGCTAGTTTTAGGAATGTAAAACCCTAACTTCTCCTTTTCTTCTAAAACAAATGAAAAACAAACCCTAGTCTTCTGGAAAATTTTGCAGAGGGTTTACCACTATTAGAAGACAACAAAATTCTTTGAAATTTTGAGAAAAAGATCTATGTTGGGAAAACACACCAAGAGTGGCTCTAGCTGAGGATTTTTGAATGTAAATTCAAGTATGAACCACAGATCTCTGGGAAGCAAACCCAAAAAATAGGTGACTTATTTACAAGAAGAACAGGCAAAAGGGAAACACACATATATACAATAATCTACAAGAAATTTACAAAGGAACAAAAGCCTTAATAGAAGAAAGGCTTCAAAAATTGCCCATGAACTGGCAATTCAAAAACATGTCCATCCATGTTAGTTAGAAGATAAGAGTCTTTACCAAAGTTCTAATAGATAAAAAAAGGACCAAGCCATAAAGACTCAAATTTCTTATGCTTTCCTTTGTCTTCTGCTCTAGCATTCCACTGAAGAACCAAATCATCTACTTGAAACTTCCTTACAATGGTTCTTTTATCAAATAGGTACTTCATTTTTTGCTGCAATCTAATATTTATTTTATTACTTTCTCTTCTCACCTCATCTAGCTCAGTCAATTGCATAATCCTGTCCCTCATGGGGTCAGATATTTCTAATTCTTCTTCCTGGACAAAATTGTATATAGGGAGCAAATTATTAATAGGGAGCCTGGACTGCAAACCATAAACTAATTCAAAAGGAGATCTTCCTGTAGCTCTCTTTACTATTATCCTATCTGCCCACAAGGCCAGTTTCAACTTTGAGTGCCAAGCTCTTTTATTCTTTTCCAATGTTTTCTTCAGAATATTCAGAATGCTCTTATTACTAGATTCTACTTGGCCATTTGCCTGAGGATGATATGGGGATGAATAGGACATCATGATCCTGTATTTATTATAGAAATCAGTGATCTCTTCTGACCTAAAACACATGGCATTATCCATTACCAAAGTAGCAGGGACACCAAATCTGGCCAGAATATTCTCTAATAAGAATTCAATGACCACCTTACTTGTTGCTCTTTTAGTAGGAACAACCTCTATCCACTTTGTGAAGTAGTCTATAGCAACAAGTATGTAACCATGTCCTCCACTTGACTTCTTAGGGAATTCACCAATAAAATCAATTCCCCACATTGTAAAAGGCCTATCTGCAGTCATTGGGTTTAATGACAAGGCACTAGAAAATTTCAACTTGCTAGAAAATCTTTGACAACTTTCACATTTCCTTACATATAAGTGAGCATCTTTAAACAAGGTAGGCCAAAAATAGCTAGCCTTTAAGACTTTTTGAGCTATAGTTTTAGCAGAAAAATGCCTGCCACAAACTCCATCATGCATCTCTCTTAGGACATCCTTTACTTGATATTCATCTAGACAAAATAACAAGACTCCATCTCTACTCTTCCAGTATAAGTCACCTTGAATTAATGCATATTTTTGTGCTTGTAACTTCAAGGTTCTCTTCTAATTATCAAAGAGATGATCAGGGCACCTAGCATTTTTTAGAAAGTAGACAATGTTTGAATAAAGTGGTTGCCTTTCAATACTTGTGAAGGTTTGGTCCAAAGACAATTCATTGTTAACTTGGAGTAGGTCCATGTTTTCTTCTGTCATTAATTTAGCTAACCCTAACCCCCTCACTAGTTTGGTGATCTGGATCTCTACATTGAACTCCTGTATCCTTGTGATCCACTTACATCTTTTACCAGTAACTTCAATTTGGGTCAACACATCTTTTACTGTTGCAAGAGGAACATAAGCCACAATCTTAGCACATATCAAATATGGCCTAAAAGATTTTACTTCTTTTACCAAAGCATACACCTATTTTTCCATCATTTCATAATTAAGCTCAGCAGCTTGCAATGATTTACTAAAAAAGGCAATGGGGTGCTCATATTTGTCATCATCCTTTTGCAACAACATAGCAGCAATCATGTGAAATGAAGCAAAAGAGAAAAGAGAAAAGGGTTTTCTATAATCAGGTGATTTTAAAACTAGTGCTTGCTGAACCACCTCTTTGATTCTATTAAAGGCTTGCTAGGCTTCCTTAGTCCACTAAAATTTGATATCCCTTTTAAGTAGTTTAACTATGGGCTTAACAATTTCGGCAAAGTTGGCAATGAATCTCCTAAAAAAATTGATCTTCCCTAAGAAAGATTGTACACCTTTTATATTTTTAGGGGGTATGACCCTTTGTATTGCCTGTGCCCTTTCTAGATCAATCCTAATCCCATCTTTAGACACAATGTGACCCAACAATCATCCCTCCTTCACAAAAAAGTTGCATTTTTTTGGATTCAAGGATACTCCATATTCTAAGGCTTTATTAAAAACCTTTTCAAGATGACAACAATGGTCTTCTGCCAACTTGGAAAAGACTATCATATCATCTTGATACACAACCATAAACAAATCAATGAAGTCCTTAAATGCAACATCCATAGCCCTCTGGAATGTTGCCCCAGCATTCCTTAATCTAAATGGCATTCTAACATATACATAAGTTCCCCAAGGAATTGTAAAAGAAATCTTAAATTGTTCTGACTCCTTGACCAAGACTTGGTTATATCCTGAGAATCCATCCATCATTGACAATAATTCACAGCTAGTGACTTTGTGCAGCATTGCTTCCATATTAGGTAGTGAGTAATTGTCTTTCAAGGATGCCACATTCAAATTTCTAAAGTCTACACATAATCTTATGTCTGCATTATTTTTTCTAACTCGGACTAAATTTGAAACCCAAGATGAGTGCCTTATAGGTTGAATTATTCCTGCATCACTCAACTTAGTAAGTTCTTGTTTCATTTTGGGGGCTAACAGAGGATTGATTGGTCTCTACTTTTTCCTAAACGGTCTAACATCTCCATTTAAAGGAATCTCATGCTGAAATAAGTCTTGTCTATAAGCTTTAAGGTCATCATAAGACCATGCAAAAACATGTTTGTATCTTCTCAACAATTTTAGCAAACTGGACCTAATATGAGGTTGCAATCCTTTCCCAATATAGACCTTTTGCAGAGCATTATGTGATCCTAAATTTATTTCTTCTAAGTCATCAATTCCAGTGGTACTAGCCTTCATCATGTGTTCATCTTGGCCTATATATAGTGCTTTTAATTGTTTTAGACCTTTTGGTATACGGTTTGTATTCAGTTGGATAACCCGATTTCCTAAAACCATATCTTTCCCATCTTCTTGTTCTAACAAATTATTGCAATCAAGAAGTTGACCCTCATATGAATCAAGGCAATGAATAAACTTCAAAATGTCATGGTCATCTTCAAAAACTTTCCAATTATAAATGTTATCTAGAATGACGGGCCTACTTTTTATCTCAACTATTGAGACACCACTCAAAGTTGAATCATTTTGCCTTAAAGCAACATTTGCTAAGAAATCAGCCATTATGTTCCTATCTCTCTTAACCCAAGTAATATTAAGGGCATCAAAAAGTTCTATTTGATCCCAAATAGCATGCTTATACATTTTCAATTTATCATTTTTTACTGCATATTTGGACCTAACTTGTGCTACTACAAGTTCTGAATCACCAAAAACACTTAAGCATTTAATTCCATGTCTTAAAGCAATATCAATCCCTAAAGATAATGCCTCATATTCTGCAGTGTTATTGGTACATTGAAATGTTAATAAGAAAGAGTACTTGAATGTGGTACCTGATGGTGAAATGAATAGAATTCCAGTGCCAGATCCTCCTTTTGAACAAGCTCCATCGAAATACATCCTCCATAGCCTTCCTTGTTGTTCTTTCAGCTCTGTAGTCAATGGGTCAACTTCCTTAATTTTTTGAGGAATTTCCTCAATTTTGAAGTTTTCCATATCAACACTCATACAACAATTGAGTTGATCATCATTTATCTCAATCATGTGAGGGGTTCTAGGTTCTCTAAAGATTTTTACATTGTCACCATCCATACTAAAAGTGGCATATGATAGATCACACTGTAGGATACCTCCCATCTAAGCACTCCATTTTCTTGACAATAGCAAGCCATACTGTGGTGGAATGTTTACTACCAAAATGCTCATAGTAAGCAACTTACTAGGATGGGCCTGCAATCTATAAGGCAATGCTTTAATAGTACCAATAACTGGCACTTCTCTGCAATCCATAGCTTGACACCTTCCATGGGGAGTATCTACTTCCAGGCCTAATGATTTCATGATTTCCACTAGCATTACAGTGTTAGAAGCTCTAGAGTCTATCATACAATTTCTGAGATGTTTGTCATCTACAATCAAGGTTAAAAAGAAAGGGTCAACTGTTCCACCTGTGTAGTATTCACAACATTTGTGTCCAAATAAATTTGTGGTATCTATGAAACAATTTCTTCATTACATCTAGTGCTTACATCATTAGAATTTTTAGCATGTTCCTTTCTCTCAATATTTTGGGTATCCAAAAAAGTGGCATCACTTACCCAATTCAAGGCCTTTTCCTTATGTTCTTCTATTCTCATCATTTCCAATAGAGGAACCTTAACTGTGATTTGTGACAATAACTTACTCATGTCAATTGGAGTGTACCTTGAATCTACAATATCCTGCTTGATGGCAATGGTCTCTCTATTTTCATCAGGCATGAATAGATTGGTGCCATCTTTGTGTTGCGTTTTTACTTCCTTTTGTATTGCAGGGACTGCCTCTTCATTAGTCTTGGCCTTCACCTTATATGCAATAGTGGGCTTAGAAAAGGTGACATTTTTCTTTACCCTATATTTACTTACAATCTCAGTAGCACCGGGTTTATTTTGCACCTTTTTGTCATCCTTTTCAGTACTTTTGATAAAAAGACTAGCAGGTTTACCAGTTGGATTTCCCACTACCTTGTTCCTGAGATTGTAATTACTCTTGGCTTGGGTTACCAAATCAGATGTTATTAGAGAAATTTCTTTATCAGATGGTCTTCTTAAAACAACAGACTCATCATTTTGTGCATTGTTACATTGGGTATTATCATGACAACAATCTTCTTCATCAGAAAAGACCTGTTGATGATAGAACTCATTCCTAACCTGAGAGCCTTGTACATTTTGGATCTCATCTTCTCCTGTAGAATCTATATCTTCATAAATATAAGAAGATGTCATGCCACATGTTCGTTCATCATAAAAATCTTCCTTACTAACTTCTTGCTCTTCTCCTGCAGAGATATTTTGAGCGACAACACAGTAATGAGGATCATGAGGTGATTGACAAGCAACACACCAAGAAACCTCATCAGTCATGTTTACTGAACTTTTGTGTAATGGGTTAGGAGTCCTATCACCCAAGCTATCTTTCCTTTTTGGCAGTATTGGCTTACCATCCTTCCATTGAGTGTTGTAAGGATAATTTGGCATTTTAGGGATCTTGTTGAAATTGTTGAAGGTAGGCCTATCATTTAGAGAATTTCTATTATTTCTATTTTCTCCTAGCTTTAAATCCTTAAGGGTCTTTATTATTTGTTTCAAATAGTCATCCTCCCTTGGTTTAGTATTATTGGTCCTTGTTTGTTCCTTCTTCTCTGAAAATATTGGTTTACCCTCTTGTCTCCTTCCTAATTTTCTTGATATTCTCCTATTACTCTCAATATTCACAGCCAACTTATAGGCTTCAACAAGGCTCCTTGGATTTTTATCTCTCAATAGGTAACCCATCTTTGAGTCAAAAGCATTTAGATATGTGACAAGGCATACCCTATCATCTAGTCTAATGACCTGCAACAATTTGTGCATGGCCTTTTGAAACCTGACATTAAATTCAACAACATCCTCATTGTAATTACTTTTTATGTTATTGAATTCATTTAGCATGAAGCCCTCATGTGTCTTATCACCATATTGCTCCTTAAAAAAATTCCTAAGCTGATCCCATGAACCAATGCTTCCATGAGGCAAAGCTCTAAACCAATCTCTTGAATCTTCTATTAAAGACTGCACAAACAACTTCATGATAATGTCATCTGGCACAATATTGTAATCATCGATTACATCAATAAATTTTTTTAAGTGCTCCTCACAAGTTACAACATTACTTCCTATAAATTTGGGAAGTTTCTTTCTAATTTATTCAAGGAAAGGGTTGGGATAATGAGGAATACCATTGAAAACCAACTGCTTGCACCTTTCATGTACGATCCCTAAATTTGGAAAGCCAGCACCCTAGGATGTGGATGCATTATTATTTGTAGTGGCAGAACCATTAAATCCTCGTGGTGGGGGAGGACCACCTATCTGGTTAGCTATGTTTGCAACATCTGCTCCTTGTGTGACATTTGAATTGCCAAAATTTTTAGGTCCTACTAACCTTCTAAGAAAATCAATTTTCTTTTTCATTTCTAATGTTGCAGCTTCTAATTCTGCCTTTTCAAGTTGCTTAGCTAACAACTCTTGCTCTCTTTTGGCCTTTACTAGGTCTACTTCTAATCTCAAAGCCTGGTCTGTATCTCCCTTAGGATTTGAAGGCTCATTCATTGAGATACCCTTTTCCTTTTGTTTCCCTTTATCTCTCGGAACCCTTGTTTCAAAAGTTTTGTAAACAATAGGCTACTCATTTGTCTGTTCAGGGATGGGAACATAGTTTATAGCCTCTAAGTTTAAAATTTGTCTTTTTAACTGCTCAGCTCTTATCATAGCTTGCCTGATTCTTTCTTCCTTGTCCCTATCCCTTTGTTCTCTAATGGCTACTTGTTCATGAATCATTCTTTCTAGTTTGTATACCTCCTCAAATATTTATTCAGAATCAGGCAGAGTCATTTCAGATTCATTCTGCTGTGCTTGAGGATTTTCTTGTTGATATCAAGACTCTTGAAGGCCTTGCGGTAATGAAGAACCAAGGGTGAAAGGGGGAAGAAATTCTTGACCACTCCTACTTTTACTTCTAGATCTTCCTTCCCTTCCAAGATGCCTATTTGGATTCACCCTCCTAGTTTGGGATACTCTTTCACCTTCTTTCTCTATGGGAGGGTAATAATCTTCATACTGGTTAAGTCCTAGATCTACTACCTCCTCATATTTCAAAGCATTCCCTTCTTGACTAGGAGGAGGAATATCATGTCATCTTGGGTTTCCTCTCTATCTCGAAGTCAAAGACATATCATTCGGATCCTTATTCTTCTTACCTTGGTTTTTTCTAGATGTAATAGGAAGCCCACCCTGCAAACTTTCCTTAGGGTGTTCCCTACTATAAGATCTTGTATTTTTGTAACTCATAACTATATTTTATAAAGTACTAGTTACAGAGATGTTTAGAGTCACCACCCACAATATGTGAGATAATTTGAAATCTTTGAAAACTGAATCTTTGTATTTTCAACGGATGCCACTGGATAAAAATAAGTCAGCCAGGAGTCAAAGCTCTACTTGTACCCATGTTATTCAAGATTTACTCAACATAATCCCTAGTAGAGTCACCAATTTGTTAGGGTTTTTTCTTGTTTAGGATAGATTTCCTGTATGCTTACTTTCAAAGCTACAACTTCAACTTACAAAAGGCAAGAAAAGGACCTAATTGCTAAGGATTGGATAGGATCCTTCTTTGTTTTTGAGTTCCACACACACTCAGGTAGGTATTACCTCAAATGGTAACTGTGAATATAGTATTAAAAGGTGGACACTAGTTTTACTATTTTAATATAGCCCTATTGAACCATTTTAAGAAAACTTTGCAAATAATAATCATCAAAGTTACACAAAGCTTGAACAAGCACACTGTGATTGAAAATAAAGCATAAACTAATGGTATAAGGACTTTTGTCCTTCTTCCTTTTAAGGAGGGATAACCTATATGACTCTCTCTTCTAGAATCAGTAAATACAAGATTGAAACCTGGGAACAATCTTGATCAAATATATATTCAAGAAACTTTTAAAGATTAAATAGCAAGATATTAAAGATTTTCAAATGATTTAAACTTCTGGATTGAAAAAATAGAATGTGAAGATGAAACAGACAATCAAGACTAGTGCCCTGTCTATTAGGCAAAGAGATTTGAACATACACCTGTAAAGTAAATTCAAAACAATATAGTGACATGCCTTACATATCAAAACAATTTCAGATAGATTGCCTTACAAACCATCTTTTTAACACAACATCATTATCATCAAATTTCCACAAATATAATTACTCTTAGGAACAAATTATGAGAGAATTTAATTCTTTTCTTGAAAGAAACTCATGAGTCCGTACCACAAAAGATATATTTTAAGTGCCTAACACATAAAACATACAAGAGTAATCATACAAGATAGAAAGACAAGAACAATATTGGGCAGAAATTATATTGTATTCATATTGAATTCAAATGTACAATGATATTCAGACTTCCTTGCTCAAAGAAACCAGACATAAATTTCAAAAAATCTGCCTCAGAGCAATAAGTTTCATTCTATTTCCTATTTTTCAACTCTCTTTACAAAAGACTTTACAAAGCTATATATATAAGGTACGACCATCTTGGAAATCCCCCAAAAAGATGGGAATGCAACAAGCTTCGGATGGTCAAAATGCTAACCCTAAAACATAAACAATAAATACAATAGTTCAATGAGGTAGTGGTAAGGCAAAGGACTCTTGATCAGCCACATTCTCCATGTTGTTGTTGACACCTCAGCTCCAAAACATTAATAACAACTGCTAGAATCACAAAGAAAGTTGGTGATCACCACCATCAACTAACCCTTCACCTAACTTTCAAGAAAATTAATGACCCCTGTGCTCAAGATGTGTCAACATCAGGATGCCTTTAGTCATCAAGAAGATCAAGGTCTACTGTGGAGGACTTGAGTGTTTTAGGCTTTGTTGCTTCATCCCATGTAGTTACTTTATCTTCTAAAGGCCATGGGAAATTCTATACTATTTATAGCTATGCCTTCTGCCTTTCCCATCTTGCATCTATAATCATCCGAACATCTGTCAAAAACTTAGAAAACTCAACCTTTTCTTTAACTGCATCATCTAAAAACTCATTGAATTTATTTACATCTACTCCTCTGTCTACTTTGACAAAATTCTTCTCATTAGGTAATTTGAGATCAAAATCCGATCTCCATTCATCTATGGTCTTCAAAGTACCACTATCATCCCTTATCTTACAAATTAATTTATTAGCCTCTTCTTCCAAAAATGCTAATTTTGTTTCCACCAACTTAACTTTTCCTTTGAACAATGGGAGAAGAGTCTTTATTCTATTTATCTCTTCACCTACCTACAGTACCTCCCTAGGTATATTTGGCCTAAAAGGTTGTACCGCTACTAACCTTTCAAAAGTGGAGTCCTTACTAACCAAATTACATAAAAGGAATTCAAAATTGAGATGCAATTATTTATTTCTACTTGCATCTCTGGCAACTTAAGATATGCAGCATAGATGGCATCAACTTTTTCTTTTAATTTCAAAATTCTATGTTGCAAAATTTCTAGTAATGTCTGAACAATTGCTTTATTCTTACTTTCTTCTACTTCCTCTGAAGAGGCAACATCCTCTCCGCTTACAACCTGAACCTCTTTCTCAATTACAACCTCTTTTGGAGGAGGTGGAGGAGCAGTCTCCATATCTATTATTTTAAGACTAAGTTCATTAACTAATCTCTCAAACTCTTTCTCCTTTATTATGTGCAACTCCCTGTCCTTGACCAAAGCAGTATAATCTTCATACAACTTTTGATGTCTTTCTGATAGTTGCTTGGTCTTGTCTTCATTCAGTCTGACAAAATTAGTCAAAATTTGAGAAATTTCTAAGTCCCCTATATTTTGGATGGACCAAATCATCTTATCCCCATCCATCTCCTCTTATTCAAAATTGATGGATTTTTGTCCTTCGGGTAGAGGCTCCACATGGCTAGTGCCTTATTCTTTGGGCTATGTCCAAACCCTTTTATTAGATCACCTACTTGTTTTTCTAAAGTCAGGGTAATATCATCCTATCTTCTTATTTGGTCAATAATGAATGCAGAGGCCAAATCCCATCCAGGTAGGAGTAACATTTTGCTATCTTTGACCAACCTCCTGGCCTCTTCAGGGGTTATCTCCTCACTTTCTAGATCATAATTCTTTATTGCTTCTAAGGCCTCATTAGGAACTTGGCCATCTTCACCAATTTGGATTGTAGAAGCCACTTGCTGCTATTTATACCAGAGGAGGAACTCTTTGAATTGCTTGCTCTTGATGAATTTATCATCTTTTAGAAAATCCTCCTGCTGCTGGACTCTTTCATCTATGCACATAGCAAGAGGAAATTCTACTTCTTCAACTATCTCTTTTTGCTTCTTCTTTTCCTCCCTGACCTTTTTTCTAATTTCATGGTCATAAGTTTTTTGGCAAGGGATGACAGCAGCAACTATATCTCTTTTTTCAATAGGCATCACCTGTGATGACTCCCATATCATTAATTTCTGCCTCTTGGCAGGTGGTTGTACCCCATTGTGAGAGTCAGGAACATCTATCAAATCAACTATTTGATTTTCATCCCCTCTTTCTTCAGGGGCAGCAGGGTGAAGCTCTTGGGTAGCGTAACTATGAATAGAATACCCCCCATCACTATCCTCTTCATATTCTGATGAGGAGTGCTTCTTCTTCTTTTTCAATCCTTCTAGCTTATCCTCAATTAGTTGTTCCCCTTGCTCCATCAGAATATTGTAATTCTTCATCATCATCTCCTATTTCTGGAGATATGGCAAATTAGGGAAAAAACCCCCAAAATTGATGTCTTTTCTTCTCATGGATTTCTCTAGTTGGAATAATTGATCCAACTACCAAAACCTTGTCTTTGCCTCATCCTCATCAAGGATATTTCTAACTACATCCTCTTCATAGGATTCATCATGAGTTTTATTAGGAGGGATGGTAGGAGTGTAATATCTCTTAGCAACAGCCAAAACTCCCTTGGGATCAACAAATCTAGGATGTGCAGCAGGTGTCTTAAATTGTAACAAATATGTATCAATCTTTTCGAAAGCCCCTTTTCCAATTGTTAAATTGGCTAATTTGAAATGCCTAGGGGTGAAAGTACCCTTTCTATATGGGCCTAGATGCTCTTTATCTACAAGCATGAGTTGCCATATGAACTCAAGGGCTGCAATCCTGGGAGGAACATTATTAGGTAAAATATGGGGTGGTTGTGGGCATCCATAGACCCTTATTAATGTATAACCTTCTCTCAAATAGAAGTCACCCCAGTTGTGATCATGATTATCCTTCCACTTATCTTCATATTCCATGGGTCTGAGAAGTTGCAAGGTTTTTATAGGAATTCTTGAAGAATTCACACCCAAATGAAAAAGAATAGCATCTACTATTATATTCTCAAAAATACAAAAATCATGCTTAGGGGCTGTTGGACTCTAGATATCTAACCAAGTCTGCACAGGGTTAGGCTGGCCATTCCATTGAAACTTAGGTTTTAGGTACTGCAACTCAAACATATTTACATTATGGTAGAAGATAAGATGCATTAGCATGGAGTAGTGTAAAAATTTGGGAGGGTGTTCCTTCTTTCTTATCATTTCTAAGCCCTCGTACATCTTCTAAATACAGTACCCAATAAAATCATACCCATGAATAGTGTGGCATGATTGGGAATCCATCACTAACATCAAAATCTCAAGGGAAATCCTCTCTTTAGGAGCATGAACTCCCAAAACTCTACACAGTCCATATGCAATATACCTCATGTAGAACTTTAGATCTTTTAATGCATAAGGAAGGCCTCCTGCCATGGGTACAATATAATTTCTTTTTCCCTTATTGACATGGGGCTGAATAGCAGTTGCAACACTTCCAAACTCTCTTGTATATCTGTTTGCCAAAGATTGCAGATTGATCTCGGTGGCCATAGGAACATCAATCCAGAAATTCCTCATGAACACACCTCTATCTAGGGTTATCAAAGAGGAACCATCTATCTTTCTAATTGTCTTAGAGAGGGGTTCATATCATTTAGCCAAGGAGAAAAGAAGATCAATGTCAAAAAATATATCAGGGACAATCATTTTGGCAAACCCTGAAGTCCAAGGGTTCGATACAGGGATAGGTCTGTCTTGGTTCTTCTAAAAATAGTAGAACAAATTCATAGTTGGGATGTCGTGGGTTTTAGCATCCCTACATTGTACATAAACATCTGAGAATATGTCATCACTTATTTTCTTATTTTGAGTAGAGCTAGGCAGCAATTCATTAAATTCATCAGAGAAACTAACCTTTTCCTGCACGGCTGCCCTGCTACTTGATGCTTGACTCATGGTGATCCCTCTTGAAAGTTCTCCAACTGCTCTACAAATTCTGGTATTCTGAATGCCTTTGTGATTTTTGGAAACTGTAGTTGTTCAGATGCTTAGCTCTATATTTTGCCTGAATACTTGGTAAAAATGAGAGAATGATCAACTTCTCAGTTTTAACGGCACAGAATTGATTACACTTGATTTTCTGCAACTATGTCACTTCTGCAATTAAGACTACATACTCTACAACTTAATTTCTTAGCTGCCATTGAGAGGTGACACATATTATTTAAATTTTGATCTTCTGGCGACCTGGCGACTGAAGAAATCTCTAAGTCTCGTAATAAATTTGGTGCCCTTTTAAGTATTGTGAGATTCAGGGACTAAGATATATTATAACCCTCTTTTCTTTTAATTAAGTGATCTGGAGATTCAATGACTAAAGCCTCCTTTCTAGTCGTGGGATGAATTTTCCTTATTTGGAGATCTGGCGACTAAGCTTAGCTTTTAATGACTTAGTATCTTCTAGCGATCAAGCGACTATAGTTCAATCTAAGTCGCCAGATAAAATTTCTTCTATCTGAGATCTAGCGACTAAGAAATCATCGCCCTTTTAATATTTTTCTCTCTGAGATCACGCAACTATAGTTGAACTCATAGTTGTGAGAACTTCATTTCTTTTCCCTTTTTATTCAGCGATCACCCGACTAAAGAAAACATTTGGCGAACTGGCAACTAAAGGAAGTCTCATAATCACTGAATAACTTAATTCCATTCTGAGATTTAATACCAGCCACATGATCTTCATCTAACGGTAGTTGCTAATTCTCAGAAAGAATCGATGATATCACAATTTTTTTTAACGACTAAATGATAACCATTAGATGAAAAGTTTATGAAGAAGATCGGATGGTAGTCACTAGATCTCATAACCCTTAGAGATTTTTGACTTTTCTTCTGAGATCTAGTGACTAAAGGGAAAGCCACTTAGATTTTTTCTTCTAGAGATTCAGCGACTATAGTTGAACTCGTAGTCACATGATAAAATTTCTTCTTAACAATTTATCTTGAGATTGCCCGACTAAAGGGTTTTTGGTATTCTAAGATCTGGCGACTAAAGCATAACAACTTAATAAATCAAGTCACCAGATATATTAAAAGCATCTGGAGATTGCGTGACTAATACTTACCGCTAAGTCTCATAAAGAAAATGAATATTCTTCTTTCATCTAGTGACTTGGAGACTGAAGGATTTTAGTAGTCGAAAGAGAAAAGGAAAGATGTTGAGATTATTGCATGACCTAGCGACCAATGTAAGTATTAAAGTGCACATGCACTTTTAGAAATGTTTAAGTGACTTGTGAAAAAGTAATGAGGAAATAGAAAGTCACTTAGAGGACCTAGGGTTTCCAAAATATAACGGCTAGTTTTAGGAATGTAAAACCCTAACTTCTCCTTTTCTTCTAAAAGAAATGAAAAACAAACCCTAGTCTTCTGGAAAATTTTGCAGAGGGTTTACCACTATCAGAAGACAACCAAATTCTTTGAAATTTTGAGAAAAAGATCTATGTTGGCAAGACACACCAACAAGAGGTAAAAAAAAAAATTGACAGACACATGGAGCAAATAAAATCTTTGAAACATTGAAGGAAAAGGTCACAGAATTGCCTACACTTTCTTTACAAGATTTTAATAAAGTTTTTCAAGTTGACTATGATTCTAGTGGAAATATCATAGAGGGTAATCAAGTAGCTTTCCCCAGTTAGAAATTGAATGATGCTAAGAGGAAATATTCAGTCTATGATCAAGAATTTTATGCAATAATTCAAGATTTGAAGAAATGGATACATTACATGATTCCTATAGAATTTTTATTATACACTAATCATAAAGCCTTACAATATTTGGAAAGCCATAATAAGTTGAATTAGAGACATATGAAGTGGGTTGAATATATGCAAAGCTTTTATTTTGCGTTGGTACACAAGTTTGGATATTCAAATAATATGGTAGATGCATTGAGTAAAAGAAGAAGTTTGTTGACAGAGATGAGAGTTAAGTGCTTGGGTTTGAAGATTTGAAGAACTTGTATGAGAATGACCCTAATTTTGTAGAACATTGGAAAGTTTGTAAGAATCATATGAAAGATATACAATAAAAGTGGACTAATTATTTCATTCATGAAAACATATTGTTTAAAGGAATTCAATTGTGTATACCTAGACAATCTATGCAAGATAATATTATTAAAGAAAGACATAGTGGTGAACTTGTAGGACATTTTGGGATTGATAAAATAGTAATGCTTTTTTCAAGAAGTAATTTTGGCCGCAGATGTTCAAGGATGTTCAAAACATCATGATGAGTTGCATAATTTATCAAGTAGCTAAAGGTAGTAGTTAGAATGTTGGATTGTATACACCTTTACCTGTTTCTTGTAAACCATGGGAAGATAGATCAGTATGGTTTTATTTCTTGGTTTATCTAGAACTTTGAGAGGTAATGATTCTATATTTGTAGTGTTTGTCAGATTTTCTAAAATGGCACATTTAAGACCTTGTAAGAAGACATCAAATGTAGTACACATAGTAGATCTATTTTTCATATAGATTGTGAGAGTACATGGATTACCTAAGACTATTATTTCAGACATAGATACTAAGTTTACTAGTTACTTTTGGAGAACACTTTGGAAAAAAGTTGAATACTGAGCTTAATTTTAGTTCTACATTTCATCCATGGTCTAATGAACAAACTAAAGTTGTAAATAGAAGTTTGGGTAACCTTTTGAGATGTTTGATTGGTGATAAACCTTCTAATTGGGATTTGGTTTTGGCACAACCACAATTTAAATATAAAAATTAAGTGAACAAAAGTACTAAGAAAAAAACCTTTGATATTTTATATGGCATGAGTCCTAAGGGAACTACAAAATTGAGAAGTTTGAGTTCCAAGTTGAAAGATGGCGTTGAAGCTAATGAATTTGTGGAATTTATGAAAACTTTACATGAAGAACTGAGAAGTAATTTGAATCATAGTAATTAGGAATATAAGGACCAAGCACATAAAGGGAGAAGACATAAAACTTTTGAAGTGGGAGATGAAGTGATAGTACATTTGAAGAGGAAAAAATTTCAATTTGGTAACTACAATAAACCAAAGATGAAGAAATTTGGACCTTGTAAAATCTTGAAGAAACATGACAGTTGTAATGCTTTTGAAGTTAATTTTTTTATGATATGGATATTTCACCTATGTTCAATATTTTAGAAATATTTGAGTATTATGAATCTGATGAGGATTCCTCTGATAAAAATGATAATCCTAAGAAGAAGAAAGAAGGAATTGACAACATTTTGCACATCAAAGTTAGTAAAAGCACCAAAGGAAAAGGCTATAAAGAGTACTTGGTTCAGTGACATAATAAACCAATTGAAGAAAGTTGTTGGATGTATTATCTTAAAATGGAAGAACTTCCATGTTAAGAGTGTTTAGCCCTTTCAGTAGGTGGTCTGGGGTCATTTCAAGCACCTTGATTGGGTCTAATCATGGATCTAGCTATTCCCCCGTGTTCTACTTCTCTCTCCCCATTTCCAACCTCATTTTTACAGACTCTCTCTGAGAATCTGAAGGTCTTGACTTTCTAGGTCAAGGATGACCTTCAGAGTCAAGGATGACCTCATCCCTAACCTAGGGTAAAGACTATCTCATCCCTGACCCTAGGTCCAAATTTCAAATTTTGGGAGTTTCAGGATGTCGGGGTTTAGAAGTTTTATTTTCCCGCTTCTGAGTTGGTTGTTTTAGATTTTAGAATGGTACATCCTTAATTTCATTTAATATGGGTCCATTTCTAGGGGTTAAGGTTAATTGGGATTTAATTCTCCAATGTCAGCCTCTCTAGAAGTTTTTGCCCTAGATTGCTATAAAAGGAAGCCTTCCTCTCCCATTTTATCCATCTCTTTCTACTATCAAGCATCCACAATCAAGTAATTGACATCCACTTTCATGATCAAGGCATCAAGTTTTGAGATCAAGTGCTCAAGGTTTTCTAAAGGTGATCAAGTAAGCATTTATTCAAGAAATCTTCCATTCAAACATTCAAGTCATCATCTTCATTCAAGCTCTCCTTTGAAGATCAAGGATTCAAGCATTCAAGCCTTTGAAGGGATTTGGTTCAAACATTCAAGATTCATCATTAAAAACCCTAGATCTAGCCATCATGGTGGTGTGATCATCCTTCAAGATCCATTCATCCTCTCTTCAAGGTGGATTCCAAGAATACAATCATGGAGGTTTAGATTTACATTATTGAGTCCAAACTTTCATATCAACATACTTGTTTACATTTCAAATAAAATAGCATATCTATTCAATTTAATAGCTTCATTGTTAGATATACTTCTACTACTTGCTAGCATTATCCATTTTAATTTCATTATTAAGGTTGATTCCAAATTGGGGTTTGACTAAGGCAAACCCCTCATCCAAACAACAAAACCAATTTTCTTCTAGGTATAGGTATAGGATTGTGAATTGAATTGTAGATCTGGATACCCTTTTCATCGAACTTCCAAGATCCACAAATAGAATTTCTATCAGAGCTCTGAGGGGCAAGATCCTGCCCTGAGGTAAGACCTTGCTCCACTATCTAGGTCAAGGATGACCTAACCTTAGAGAGATAAAAAAATTTTGGGTTTTCTCTGTTTGGGCATTTTCAGTCTCGAGCAAGTTGTAGAATTTCCTAAAACTATGCATAGACATAAAAAAATAGTGATTTCTTCATCAACCTTCTTCCAAGATAAGTATTTCTATTTTTTTTAGTTTATATGTCCACAACATTTTCCATCACATACATCATGCCCCTCAATTACCCCCTCCAACAGGTGGATCTAATTTACCTCTGTTTAGTTTGGTGAACCTGACATACTTACCCCTTTTTCTTTTGTGGATTGAGATGCATTGTCATTTTTAGTAGGTCTTTTATTGCATTAAGATTAGATTTAGTTTATGCTCTTGCATTTTAAATTAAAAAATACAGAAAGTATATATATTCAATAAAATACAAAAACATTTTTTGTATTTCATTTACTATGAAGATTCATAAGATGCTTTGGTGTGTGGTTAAGTTCCTTACTACCCTTCTTTTAGCATCTCTTTACCATACCTATGATGTTTATGAGATTATCATTCACTTCATTATTTTGATGATCCTTCATTTTGCACTTGCTTATGCTTTTGTGAAATTGACTAATACTTGTCTTCCTACTTTCAAGACTTCCATTAAAAATTTATGTGGTAGCCTTATTACTCTTTTGGATTATGTGAAGGATTTGGTAGATGATACGCCATCTCCTAATCTTCCTAATCCTAATCCTATCATTCCTAATTTGATTCCTAATCTTCCTACTCCTAACCTGATACCTAATTCTCCATCTGTTAATCCTAGTTCTTCCCATACTTATGATGGGATTCAAGCTATAGTTTAGGATGTAGATGTGAAAGAATTATTTGATTTACCTTCTCCTCTAATTCAAGATGATATTAAAGAGAAGGGTAAAGAAACTTCTTCAAAACCTATTATTCCACCTTATACAACCTTTACTCATGAGCATGATAAACAATCAGCTCTTGTCAAAGCTTTACATGATATGTACACTATAGGATATAATATGATAACTAAACAATGTTATAGAGGTTTAGGGCTTGGAGTTAATGAGAATGGTATTAGGTTTCAAGTTCATATACCCCCTAAATAGGATTTGCATGGTGTTGGTTGTTCGTAATCTCAAGTTAAGGTAGGTGATGTTGATCATCATCCTCCTCTTCATATTCTTCTTCCTACACCCACTATAGATAACCATGATACTCGTCAAGGTATAGCTAAGAAGGTGTATGTTCAATTAATGTATTCCAAAAATAAAATCTTTAAACGTATACTGAAAAATTCTTTATCCAATTACAAATATCCTTTTCATTATAGCAATACACATTTACTTGCTGATTGTAAATATTTCAAGTTATATGTTAGAGAAAGAGCTTCTTTAGGAATTATAACTCACTCTCATGTAGTTTTAAAATTCCTTCATAATTATGATATATGGGATTCCCCTCATTCTAATATAATATAGATTTATTCTCCTCGTGTCTCTAGACTGGGGCCAAGAGGTGTATTTTCATCCAGTCTCCTAGGATCCATTATGCCTTTTATTGGGGCTTAATTTGTATTCTTTCTTCCTACCTCTGTATGATTTTGTATTATGTTTATAATCATCCATAGATCCTATTCAAGATATCTTTTCTAAGACATTTGTTTTGCAAAGGTATCCCTTTTCTCTATCCTTGCAGGGCAAGGTTCTTCCTTTTTTCTCTTTGTCTAGGGAATTTCTTTCCTTAGCTTAGTGGTTCTTATTTATATTGCAATATTATTTCATCATATTGATAGATGTTTTGACTATGGATAAACATTTTATATGAGAAGTTGTTGTCCTAGGTCATCACCTCTTCTCTATGTTATAAATTATGTTCTTTATAAACTCTTACCCTTGCTTTGGTGTTAGAGTTTTTTCCCTCATTCCAATGATTCCTCTTCCTCTTCTTTGTAGGGGGCTTGATGGTTGAATCTTTGTTCCCACCTTTGAAAGATGACATTTTGTCTAAAAGAACTCCTCTATGGTGGGGGTCTTGTTGATTACATCTCTTTCTTTGAGGATCCTTTTTCCATGAGTGACATATCCTTTTCAAAAATTATCTATACTCTTGGATGTAGAGGTTAATACCCCTCACTAATAATATGATGTACATTGTTGTTAAGAATGATATCTCCTTGCGTTGTGAAGTAGGTATCCTCTTCCTCTTCCTTATCATTTCTAGTAGACAACCAGGATAAGGAGGGGGGCATACATAGGGTCTCCCTTGTACTATAGATTTTTATTTTTATGCTAAATCCTCTGAAGGTAATGTACATAAGTTGGCAAATCTTGAGGAGACACACATTTTTCAATTTTCAACATGCTAGATCTTAGAAGGTAACACACATAATTTGCTAAATCTTCAAAAGAAACTCATTTTCAACATGCTAAATCTTCCAAAGTTAATGCACATAATTTTCTAAATCCTTAGGAGACACACATTTCATATTCATAGTGATACAAGAAGGTGGATCTATGGGTATTCCAAAAGCCATCAGAAGATGCATTACAGTTACAAGCACAGTTTATGGGTGAACTATCAGGTTTGGCCACCTACTTGTCTCTCCCTATCTTGGTGATTCATGGTAAGGTGGGCATCTTACTGGGTGAGGTAATCACTTTCTCTTTTCTTTCTTTTCATTTTCATGCTAGTAGGAATGGATCATGAAGCTATGTTATTTATATTGTTGCTCTTGTCTTTCTTATGTAATCATTTATGCTTTTATGATAGCTTTCCAAATATGATATTAGTATGAGAAATATTTCTTAGCAAGTTTTCTTATGCTAATGGATTTGGGTTGTTTAGCACTAACCCCTTTCTTTTTTGTGTTGCTTTCGCACCCTCATATGTTTATGTTTAGTTAGAATCCTTAGCCTAGGGGCTTGTGTCCTTAGCTAAGTGTTATTTTATCTCATTGTGAATCCACTCAGATCTTTTCTTTCTTCTCCTTTACCAAGAGTTTTATTCGAGTCCATACTCTTGCTAAAGTGGGTGCTTAATGTATCATCTTAAAATGGAAGAACTTCAATGTTAAGAGCACTTAGACCTCTGAGTAGGTGGTTTGGGGTCATGTCAAGCACCTTGATTGGGTCTTTGGATGGATTTGGTTGTTCTGCCCTATTCTTCTTCTCTCTCCCTATTTCCAACCTCATTTGTATAGACTTTCTCTGAGAATCTAAAGGTCTTAACTTTCTAGGTCAAGGATGACCTTTAGGATCAAGGATGACCTAGTCCTTGACCTAGGTCAAGGACAACCTCCTCCCTGACCTTGGATAGAGGCTACCTCATCCTTGACCCCAAGTCCAAATTTCAAATTCTAGGAGTTTCAGGATGTCAAGTTTTGAAAGTTTAATTTTCCTACTTTTGAGTCAGTTGTTTTAGATTTTGGAATGGTAAATCCTTAATTGAATTTTATATGGGTCAATTTCTAGGGTTCAAAGTTAATTGGGATTTAATTCTCCAATTTTGGCCTCTCTAGAAGTTTGTGCCTTGGATCAATATAAAAGGAATCCTTCCTCTCTCATTTTATCCATCTCTTTTTTCAATCAAGCATCCACAATCAAGCAATTGACATCCACTTTCATGATCAAGGCATCAAGTTTTGAGATCAAGTGCTCAAGGTTTTCTCAAGGTGACCAAGCATTCATTCATTCAAGCATTCAAGTTCTCCTTTGAAGATCAAGGATTCAAGCATTCAAGTGATCATCTTCAATGAAGTTCACCTTTGAAGATCAAGGATTCAAGCATTCAAGCATTTGAAGGGTTTTGGTTCAAACATTAAAAATTCATGATTCAAAACCCTAGATCTAACCATCATGGTGGTGTGATCTTCCTTCAAGATCCATTCATCCTCTCTTCCACGTGGATTCCAAGCATAAAATCATGGAGGTTTAGATTTACATTTTTGAGTCCAAGCTTTCATATCAACATACTTGTTTACATTTCAAATACAATTGCAAATCTAGTAAATTTAATAGCTTCATTGTTACGTCTACTTATACTACTTGCTAGCATTCTCCATTTCAATTTCATTATTAAGGTTGATTCCAAACTAGGGTTTGACTACGGCAAACCCCTCATCCAAACAACAAAACCAATTTTCTTGCAGGTATAGGTACAGGATTGTGAATTGAAGTGCAGATTTGGATACCCTTTTCACCAAACTTCTGAGATCCATGAACATAATTTTTGTCGGAGCTCTGAGGGTCAAGATCCTACCTCAGGGTAAGAACTTGCCCTGCTATCTAGGTCAAGGATGACCTGACATCAAAGAGATAAAATTTTCCTGGTTTTTCTCTGTCTCGTCATTTACAATCCGGAGCAGGTTGCAGAATTTCCCAAAACTATGCACAAACATTAGAAAATAGTGATTTCCATCAGCCTTCTTCCAATATAAGTTTTTCCATTTTATTTAATTTATATGTCCACAACATTTTCCATCACATACATCATACCCCTCAATTACCCCCTCCATAGAAGTTGATCCAATTCAGTTCTATTCATTGGATAAAACAACCTAAGTTAGATCATTATGATACTTTTTAGATCTTCAAGGCTTCTTGATATGGAAATTAGTCCTTATTTAAACCAAGTGTTTAATGTAGGATCATCTTGGATACTTTTGCCATCTTGCATCAACCAAAATGATTTCCTTTTTCCTGTTCCTATCTTTTGTTTGAGGAATGGCCTTTGATTTTCATGTTTTCTATTTATGTGAAGTTAGCTCCTTAATTTGGACTTATCATGCATCATGTATATAAGATAACTGTTGAGGTTTGAAAATATCACCCTAACTTAGGCATTAGGGCTCACAAACATTTCATCCTAACAATGGAAATGTTCTCGAGCTATAGGTGGACTTTGATTTAGAAGGACTCTCCAGATTCTAGGCTGGTTCCTATTTGATTTGGAATATCACCTCCTAACTAAAACTTCAATAGGGAAAGGGAGAAAGATAACTTAAAAACTAAAATTGAAATGGGGTGATACACCAAAAAATTGCTCTAGACTTATTAGGATTTTCAAACTGGAATCCACAATCACAACTATTGAAGTGTATTGACATTCACCATTCAACATATCAGCTGACTAAAATACACTATTACGGTAATCACTAGGAGCACTGAAAACTATCAACAAACATACATATCCTGCAAAAGGTCCAATTTTGATAACCTAGAAAGGAGTAAAAAATTACTCACTTAACTTGGTTATACAAAACATAAAACACTGGAATGTAGACCAAAATATTCAGATTATTGCTAAACTCAGAAATTGATACAATATGAATAACCTGCTTTATTATCCTTCCAAGCTGAAAATGTTTACAAAGCATGCAAAAAGGGAATAGAGGAATGAAAATGTTCACTAAGCCTTCCTTTTCCATAATTGTGAACCCCTAAAACTGAAAATCCCTCTCAGTTATGTAGCCTCCTCAAGCTAAATCCAAGACCCCCTAATTTCACTCTCAATAACTCAAAAGTCACTCCAAATTATCCCGCAAAATTGGCTCCAAATCAAGCTTCAAAATAGCCCCTAATGTTGGTAATTTAAGATAAAATATTTTAAAATTATTACCAACATATATTACAAAATAATTGAGTGAAACTCAATATCTAATAACCTAGCCCACATATAAGAATTAAACCTAAGCTATAAAGACGTAAGTTTAAGCTATTACAAATTTCAAAGCTAGGTTAACATGACCACATGATGCAATTCACAACTCAATGTGAAATATCTCTAAAGGCATATGTATTGGAATTTCCAATTTCCATGCACTGGCTCTCAATGTGCTTGTAGTTTTAATGGCATTTATTTTCTTCTCTCAGCAAACTTGAGATCTTATCAAAGCTAGCATTTTTTTTTTTTGCATTGTATTTTGTGAATTGGATTTGGCTGATTGCTTGAACTCAACTTTGATGTGATGATCTTGAGCTTTAACTAGTAGTCGGCTTTGAGACTAGAAGTTACTATGACTAAACTTGAGGCATAGGCTATGTTTGATATGTGAGCCATTGTAACAATGAGCTTGGCCTTTGTTATTGTTTAGAACTCTAGCTTCCTCAGCTATAATGGGAGTTGTGACTAATTCATGTACTCGAGAGCTTGAGCCTTTGACCATGGGTTTTATTTCTTGAAGCTCAGCCTTTGTCATTTTGATGAAGTTGAGTTTTGACTCGTCGTTATCTAGGACTACAACTTGGGATTTGACCTAATAAACTATTGGCTTTGATTTGACATGTGCGCCTTGAGATCTATAACTCAGCTTGACTAGTAATCCTGAGGTTGGACTCTATATTTTAATATAAGTACACTACCCTCTATTTCTTTTTCGAGCATGAATTTAGGGCTTTTATCTCTTACTACATACTTTCAACATATTGTAAAAAAAATTGAGATTTAAGCCTATTTTCTTTTCTTGACTAGAACATGTTGTTAGCCGAATCTACCCTTTTCTTATACTGCACAAATTTTGGGGCTTGTTTTCTATTTCAAGCATGAAGCTCAGGCTCTTATGCTAGAACATTTCATTGCATTTCCACAAGACATATAACTTATCTATGCATATTTCTAGCCATCCTTAGTTATTGGTTTTCATTGTACACCCAACTATTGTTAGCTCTGATTTTATTTTGCTCTTTTAGTTATTTATTGCCTAAAAGAATGGGAAAATTTTCAAAGCTTGCTTCAGCTCTAATACTGGAGATTCTTTTTGAAAACCCCACTATTTTGTTAGTTATCACCAATCTCTATGCAGCTCAGTTATTGTGTACCCAGCTATTAATACTTAAAGTTTTATACATTTCTTGTACTCATTGCTCACTATTAACAGTGACTTGCTTGCACTTCCATTGTTTATCTAGACTTTAACCACCATATTTTGATCTTTCTTATCAATATGCTTAATTTTATGACAGTCAAAAGTGCAACAAATGATTTTACCTTTTTAAAGTACAAAATGTAGCTATGAGAATGCCAAATTATGGGGTTCGAGCACTATGATTTTAACATGCATCCTTTTGCTACACTATTACTTTTTCATTTGGTGAATTCCTATAGCATTTCATCATTGTAGTTGAAAATGAACCTTTATCACTAATATTTGAAATTGTCTTGACTGATTAGTTAGCATACTTATGAAAATCATAGCTGTATCAATATTAACCAGCCTATAGTAATGAATGCTTCCCCGAATGAATATGCACAAGTTGTATCATTCTTTAGTGCTTTTATCAGTGAACATTATAATGCTTGACTGCATACCATTTTGTAAAAAACATGATCATTTGAATAATTCTATTGTAGATCCATGATTTAGATATCCATACTAAATATTAACATTTAAAATAGATGAAACTCTAGCAAATGCAATTTTTTTATGGGGTTTGAGCTTGGGCTCGTGACACCCATAAACACATTTGGGTGACCTTGAACTTGATACTATGAATCTTTTCACCATATGAACAATTCTTTATAGTATCTTTTCTCCATGGTTGTGACAAGAAATACTAGCCTATTTGAATAATGCATCTCTTTGACTAGCTTAGAAACAACATAAAATCAAGTGTTAGGAATAGTCCCAAGAGATAACTAAGAGGGGGGGGGGGGCGGTGTTGAATCATTTATCTACAGGTTTCAATTCTTTATCCAATTAAGTATATAAGAATATTAAGCATAAACACATTGAGAGAAAACTTAACACAAAACCACAATTTTAGTTATGGGACAACCCAAATAGGTAAAAACCTTAATGTGAATTGACACCCACTAAGAACTACACTAGTGTGTTATGATCCTTGTTATAAGATCTTACAACCCCGTTACGAGTTGATCTTTACAATGCAATAAGTAGAGTGACTTGGTCAAGGGTCAGACCTTATTATGAGTCTTTTACAATTAACCCTATTAGGGGTGAGGATGCATTGTCCAAGAGCACACTCCTCAAAGGGGTGAAGACTGCAACCTTCTATTTAACAGATACACACTATATCTAGATCTTGGTGAATTACACATAGACCTGCTATCTTGATTAGTTCCAATGAATAACATACACCTTCTCCTTTGTCATATAGACCTTATGTTGATGGCACAATACTTCACACTCTCTACTCTACTATTTTCTTTTCAAATGTCTTCCATGCTTAGCAATAAAAAATGACTACCTATAAGTCTCTTTCCTCTAAATGATATAATCAAGTCATCCTATTAGAGCCACCTTGAAATCATATTACAAAAACAATAAAACTCTCTAAGAACATCTTTTTTGGCTCTACTAAGCACACAACACAAACTAGGACCTGTCCAACTCAATATTAATGAACATGTTACTTCACACTGTCAGTTCCACCAAATTAACTAATACTTACTCCTCATGCTGAATTACATCATGTAGTCTTAACCAAACATTCTTAACTCTCCAAAAAACACTAATCCAAGTGCACATACCAAAATGATAGCCGCAACTATTTTATCAATATAATCTCTGTCATCTCCTCTAGATAAACTCAGGAAACTATGATTGTCAACAGTGAACATCATAACTTGACTTCTATTGTATATCAAACTCTACGTTCATGAACATAGCTTCATACATATGTCTAAAATGTAAATATAAATGCACAAGGCTCCATGATAACCATACTGTGAATCTCATATTGATCTCTATCTATAACTCTGTCAGAAACAATGTTGACACAAACTGGTATACAACTATCTGTACTCATAATCAACCTCTCCATGCATGATATAATACTAATAACATATTCATGCAATATATGCTCAAGGTTCATTGCTTAAGACTTCCACACATGCTTCTTACCATATCTTGTCATCAATGACAAACATACAGTCAGCATTGGCTTGCTGGAAAATCTCCAACAATCTCCCCCTTTGACATCGATGGCAACATATGGAATGAAAAACACCACCAATCCAAATGTCCAATTCTTTTATAACATTCTCTATTTCCTCAACAAAGCTCCCCCAATGAAGTATCCTCCAACTACTACAATATTCTTCAATATTCTCCATTTCCTCAATTGTATTGCTTCTCATGATTGTAATTTTACTCCCCCTTTCTAATTTTTTTTACTACTATATATTCCTTCTTTTTGTGTTTTTCATGACTATATACTATATACTACTCCCCCTTTGACATCAATGGAAAAGGGCACAAAAAATATTTAAGCACCAGTACTACTCTTGAAATAGAGTAGTCAACCATTCATCAGTCACTGAGGACTGATGCACTCTTGCAATCTCTAATTAGAATCAAGGAAGGGAATTACTCCTAGCTTCTCCCTGAGATACTCAAAAGTATCCTTTGGTAAAGGCTTTGTGAAAATGTCATTTAGCTGTTCTTTTGTACTCACATAGTCCACCTTTACTTCTTTCTCTACTACTTTCTCTCTTAGGAAGTGATATTTTATCTTAATGTGTTTTTTCTTTGCATGCATCACATGGTTCTTTGACATTTTGATAGTGCTAGTGTTATCACAATGAATAAAAATGGGATAATTAATCTAAATACCAAAATCTTTTATCATTTTCTTGATCCATACAATTATAGAACAATTCAATGCTACTACAACATACTCTTCTTCTTCTATTGACTGAGAGATACAATTCTTCTTTTTTCTTGTCCAAGTAACAAGTCTATTGGCAAGGAATATTGGTCCTCTAGAGGTACTCTTTCTATCATCAATGCAACCTGCCCAATCAACATCTGTATACACATGAAGTTCTACATTCTCTAAATTGGGATACCATAAACCATAGTCTAAGGTACCATTCAAGTATCTAAATATTCTTTTTATTGCCATGAGATGACTTTGCTTAGGTTCTACAACAAATCTTCCAAAAATACCAACTACATTGGAAATGTTTGGTCTAGTTTGAGTAAGATATATAAGTTTTCCAATCATAGACTTATACAAGGTTATGTCTACTGCTAGTGAATCATCTTCTATTGAAAGCTTACATCAAATTATCATAGGGGTACTTACTGGCTTACAATCATCCATCTTGAATTTCTTCAATATCTCTTTCATATACTTGGTCTGATTTATGAATATACCTTTGTCTGTTTGTTGCACATTCAATCTCAAAAATTACTTGATAGGACCAATCATGCTCATTTCAAATTTTCTCTGCATCTCCTTGGCAAATTCTACACTAAGCTTATCATTACCACCAAATATAATGTCATCAAAAAATATAGAAACTAACACTAATCCATCATATGTCTCTCTTATGAATAAGTTGCAATCTGTTGCTCCTTTCTTGAATCCAATCTTATTCAAGTAACCATCAAGTCTTTCATACCATGCTCTAGGGGCTTACTTAAGTCCATAAAGGGCTTTATTTAATTTGCATACCATATCAGGTTTTTTTGATAAGGTGAATCATTTAGGTTGCTCTATGTAAACTTCTTCCTTCAACTCTCCATTCAGGAATGTTCACTTAACATCCATTTGGTATACCTTAAAGTTTTTGAATGTAGCATAAGCTAGAAACAACTTTATGGCTTCCAATCTGCTTACAGGGGCAAATGTATCTAAATAATCAATTCCTTCTCTTTGCACATACCCTTTACATACTAATCTAGCTTTGTTTCTTACTAGTGTTCCATCTTCATTCATCTTATTTTTGAATATCCACATGGTTCCAATCACATTCTTATCACTAGGCCTAGAGACCAATTCTGATGTATCATTCTTAATTATCTGATCTAGCTCTTCTTTCATTGCTTCATGCAAATTTGAATCATTACATGCATCTTCAACACTTAAGGGCTCAATTTGTGATAGTAAAGATACCTCTTCATTTGCTATGGAACTTTTTTCTTTTGATCTTGTCATGACTTTACTACTCTAATCTCCAATGATGTATTTCTTCGAATGATATCTAGATGTGAATTTAGGAACATTAGGATTGACTTTCTCATCAGACTTTAGAGATTCTTCTTCACTTGTTTCAGGGTCATTGAATAACACATCAATGCTATCAAACATTTCATCAACAACTATTTCTCTAGTGGTAGGTCTAGGTTCTTCTTCAATCATAGGTGTATAATCATGATATCTTTCTTGAATCATAAACTTTTCATCAATCTTAACATGAGCACTTTTAATGATCTTCTTTAATCTCAAGTTAAAACATCTTTCAGATTTTCTTTTGGTAGAGTAACCAAGAAAAATACCTTCATCACTTCTTGCATCAAACTTGCCAATTGCTTCATCTCTCTTGATGTAGCACTTGCTTCCAAAGATTCTAAAGTATTTGACTATAGGTACATTCCCAAACCATAGCTCATAAGATCGCTTGTCTATACCTAGCCTTAATTGAATTCTATTGATAGTGTAGAGTACAATATTGATCATATCTCTCCAATAGGTGTGTGTGACCTTTCTGTCAATCATGATGGTGTGTGTTGTGTCAAGGATGATCCTATTCCTTCTTTCTGCAATTCCATTTTTTTTAGGGATTCTTGGAGAACTTAGCTATCTCTTTATCCTTTGTTCTTCACAGTACTCGTAAAATCTATAAGAGGTGAATTCTCCTCCTCTATCTAATCTAAGACACTTTATCTTTAATCCAGACTCATTTTCAACCTTAGCTTTGAATACTTTGAATTTGTCAAATGCTTTTGATTTATCCTTTAAGAATGCAACCCACATCATTCTAGAATAATCATCAACAAACAAAATGAAATACCTTTCACCATAGTATGATCTTGTTTGAATTGGTCCACACAAGTCTGTATGTATCATATCCAACTTGTTCTCTATCAAATTATGCTTGCTTCTAAATAAATTCCTTACATGATTTGCCATCACATATTCCCTACATATTGTGTCTAGTGATTTTTCAATGCTAGGAAGATCTCTTACTACATTTACATTACTTATCTTTACTATGTTATCAAAATTGATATGACATAGTCTTTTGTGCCATAACGAACTATCATCTACTTTAGCACCAAAATAACTTGCTTCTGGATTAAGTTGAAAAGCATTACCTTTAGTCTTTGATCCTGATGCAATAATTTCTCCTTCCTTGTTGTTAATGATGCATTTGTTATCTTTGAACATCAATCAGTAACCTTTGTCAAGCAACTACCCAACACTCAATAGGTTATGTTGTAAACCATCAACATAAAGAACATCATCAGTGTTGTTCTTTCCATCCAAGGTGATGGCTCATGTATCTATAATAGGTTTAGGAGTGTTGTCACCAAATCTAACCATGCTCCCTTTGTACCTATCTAGATGTACAAATATATTTTTGTCTCATGTCATGTGATGTGAGAAACCATTGTCAATGATCCAATTTGTCCTGATGTCACCTTGTGAAATCAATGCCAACTATTGTGCATTCTTTTCATCTTTAAGAGAAATGAATCCAATTTAATCCTCTGATGATTCTTCATCTGATACTCCATATCCAACATAGTAACATTCCTTTGTATACTTAGGCTTGTAGTTATTTTTGAACTTCTTAACTCTTGTAGGACACTTAGATGCAAAGTGACCAATGCTATTATATGAAAATCATTTGAATGGTAATTGACCTTCATATTTTCCTTTTCCTTTCTTTTCTATTTTAGCAATCATAGAAATGAAATCATCTAGTGTTTTTTCTTCATCATCATGATCAAAATTACATGAGGTCTTCAAGGATTTCTTAACATGGACTGAAGCTTTGAAGGTTGTCTCACTTTTAGGCTCCATCTTCAAACTTGATATCTCAAAAGCTGAAATCATGCTGATTAAGGTCTCTCTCCTAAATTCTTTTGAGAATGGTATAGTCTCTTCCAAGATGTTTATCTTGTTCTCATATTTTGCTGTCAATGTAGTCATCAACTTATCCATGATGTATTCTTCAAAAATCTCTCCACCATTGTTTCTGATTCCTGAAACTGCTTCATTAATCATCTGATTGTAGGCTCTAATGCTTTCTTTAGGTATAATCTCCAATGTATACTATTTTTTCTTCCATGTCTTTCTGCACACATTCTTGGCTTGGATGTCTCCTTCAAACATGTCTTCTAGATACTTCCAATTCTTGTAAGCTTTATCTAGTTTCTTGATCTCTGAAAATTCACTGTCTAACAAGGTGCTAATGAGGGCTTCTTTAGCAAGATCATTTGAAGTAATCAAATCCTTTGTCTTAAGAGTTGCATCTTCCTTAGCAAGATCTGATAAAGAAGGAATCTCAATTTCTTTAGTAGCTACCTCAAAAATCTCAAAGGCAATGCACTGCAAATGTGTCATCATCTTGTTCTTCCAGTCAAGATAAATCTCTCCATCAAACTTAAGACTTTATTTTCTAAATAATTCCATCTAATCAACCTCAATCTATTCAACTTTCTCTCCGAGGCATTTGGTTCTGATACCAATTGTTAGGAATAGTCCCAAGAGATAACTGAGAAGGGGGGGTGAATTAGTTATCTACAAGTTTCAATTCTTTATCCAATTAAGTATATAAGAATATTAAGCACAAACACAATGAGAGAAAACTTAAAAAAACACCACAATTTTGGTTATGGGGAAACCCAAATAGGTAAAAACCTTAGTGGGAATTGACACTTACTAAGAACTGCACTAGTGTGTTATGATCCTTGTTAGAAGATCTCACAACCCTCTTAGGAGTTTATCTTTACAATGCAATAAGTATAGTGACCTAGTCAAGGTTTGGACCCTGTTAGGAGTCTTTTACAATTAACCCTATTAGGGGTGAGGATACACTGTCTGGGAGCACACTGCTCAAAAGGGTGAAGGCTGCAACCTTATGTTTAACAATTACACACTATATCTGGATCTTGGTGAATCTTGCATAGACCTGTTGTCTTGATTAGTTCTAATGAATAGAATAGACCTTCTTCTTTGTCACATAGAACTTCTACTGATGGAATAATACTTCACACTCTCTGCTCTACTATTCTCTTTTCAAATGTCTTTCATGCTTAGCAATCACAAATGACTACCTATAAGTATCTTTCGTCTAAATGATATAATCAAGTCAGCCTATTAGAGCCACCCTGAAATCATATTAGAAAAATAATAAAACTCTCTAATAACATCTTTTTCAGCTCTACTAAGCATGCAACACAAACTAGGACCTATCCAACTAAATATGAGTGAACACGTTACTTCACATTGTCATCTCCACCAAATTAACTGATACTTACTCCTCATGTTGAATTACATCATGAGCTCTTAACCAAACATTATTAACTCTTTAAAAAAACTAATCCAATTTCACATAACAAAATGATAGGTGCAACTACTTTACCAATATAATCTCTCTCAGCTCCTCTGGATAAACTCGGGAAACTACGACTATTAATAGTGAACATCATAACTTAACTTCTACTGTGTATCAGACTTTGCATTCATGAACATAGCTTCATAGATATGTCTAAAACATAAATATAAATGCACAAGGCTCCATGATAACTGTACTATGAATCTCATACCAATCTCTATCTATAACTCTGTCTGGAACACTGCTGACATGAACTGCTACACAATTATCTGTACTCATAACCAACCTCTGTGTCCATGATATAATGTTGATAATATATGCATGCAATATATGCTCAACACTCACTACTTAAGACTTCCATGCATGCTACTTACCATATGTTGTCATCAATGACAAATATATAGTCAGCACTGGCTTGGTAGAAAATATCCAACATCTAGTACATTATATCAGGTTAGTGAACATGATCAAAAGATCTATTTATGACAATTTCCTATATGATGAAATTTATGCATTAGTATCAGTCAACTGTTATGTTCACTACCCTAATATATCCAGTTGTCCTGAAAAAGGTTTCTTAGCTATAAACACTAAGTCCCTTTGATTTAGATATTTGATTTATAAATAAAAGTATGCATAATGATGGCCATTAATAATAAAAGTTTTCATAAAATTATGTCCCTTTAATACCATTTTTTAGTTTATGTGTATGCACACTTTCTTAAAGCATTGATATTACAAATATATATGCAGCTCTGAAAGATTCTGATTGTTGTATGGTGTTTTAATCTTATGCATTGCTTAGATCCAATAGGATCTAACATATTTCTCACCATGATGTAGGACAAACCTTGAAGACACAGATAGTGAACTCAAGGACTTGGACCAGACAAACAACTAGCCCCTAGATGTAGATGACTCCTCAAGGCAATGCAAAGGACTTTACTCATACCTCTATCATATCTTTCCATTCTTCCCTTTGTACTTTTTTTATTGACATGAAAGATGAAATATGAGAGAACATTTGTGAAATTACATTTAGTTTGAATGCATAATGTAATGATCAATTTTGAATTTTTTGAAAATTTGAAATGTGATCATTACTTAGAGTATAATAAAAAATTGATATGAATGCAATAATAAAATGTTAATCCACATCACCTGAAAAGTAGCATTAAATAAATGTACCTTTATGCAACCCTTTCCTATTTGTGTTTATAATTCTGCATGTAGAAAAATATGATAACAATTTTGGTGACTTCTGCTAGATGTTTGCCTGCTAGACATCAACCTTAGACCTTATCATTGGGAAATGGAGTTAGAAAACTAGAACACATGAATGCAACCTTTATTGAAACAAAAGAGCACCTAAACTAAGACTCATGCAACCTAAAGACCTAGTGTTGGACTGAACTTATTGAAATGAAACCTAAACTACCCTATTTTAACTAGCTTAAAGCCTTGTCAAACAAAACCATTCATAGATTGTGAAAAATAGCTACCCATCCTTTTCAACTCACAATAGTCAACATGCTTATGAAAAACCATCATAAGATAACAATATGAGAAACACTTGATCATTTGCTAAGACAAATTCAGCTTGACAAGGATCACACTTACATGATCCAGCTGATTGAAAATGCCATCATTCTGAGTAGAATCAACAAGAAGAAATTTTTTGTGAAGGACAAGAAGAACTTCACTTACTTGATCATTCGAATGTACTAGGATAGTAAGCTACAATAGTCCCTTCTCATCTTCATCTTTTGATAGAATATCATGTTGAGGTGCAAACATAACTAGCACTACTTTTCTGATATCCATTCTTGCTAAACGCCCAATAGGACATCCATGTGAGATAATGAACTTTGAGCTATCCTTGATAGACTCTGGTTCCTGATAAATCACTTCAGTCTTAGAGGATTCCTCTTTATGTTAGCTAGAAATAAATTTCTCCTGTAGCTTGTGGGAACTTTCTAGAAATGTGGGCTTATCATCAAGATGTAAGAAAAATTGCTCCAACTTGTCCCAAAAAATATTTTCATCTTCATCTTCCTTACTCTTTTGTAGAAGAGGCATATTCTTGTCAGCATAATTATCTTGATTTTCTGATAACTTCTTTGTCTCATCTTGTTCATTAGGAGAAGGAAACTCATCCCAAACCATGACATCTTCTTGAACCACATGAGATCCATAAGAAAGACCATCCTTTAGCTTATCAACTGCTACCTTCTGTTCACTACTCAACTTTTCTTTCTACAACTAAGAAAGTTTTCAAGCTAAACTTGATAAGCTTCCTTATACTTTACAGATGTAGAAGCCATGAACTTTATTTTCTTTTTCTAATCTTCTAGCTCTTTCTCATGGAACTCCTCCTGAGCTCTTAATTCTCTTTGCATCTCTTCTTGAAATTCAATGCCTCTATCAAACATGTCTTTTACCAGATCTCTCTGGTCTTGAGTTACCTTTTCATAAACATTCTTTTGAGCTTCCAAATCTCCTTTATGAACCTTCTTCTATGCATCCAACCCTCTTGCAAGCTTAGCCTCATTCCTCTTGAATTGCTCCACTAAATATCTCTTATGACTTTGCTCCTGTTGAGCCAATGCCTCTTGCTCATGAACATAGGCTTGATAGGCATGCTCCTCTTGCTACCTCTTCATGTCATCAATCTACATGAACACATCCTACCACATGCTTGTAGTATCTCTAACTTGTGAATCATTATCATTTGTAGGATAATGAAAAGGCTAAACAGATGTGGGCTCTATGAATGCATTTTGAAATTGTTGATCTTGAAAGGATTGAAAATGATTCTCTTGAAATGATGGAAAAAATGAAAATTGACCATCTGGATAAGAATATCCTCCTTGAAAATTTGACATCTCTACTCATCTAAAAGACTAGAAATCAAAAAGTAAAACAATTTGAACATACCAGCACTTGATCTTTTGAAATCACTTGATTTTCCTCCACAGAACCACCAGATATACAAAATGTGACCTCTTTAAGGTCTGACTCTTGTTGATAGCACACCAAAACTAGAAAGTAATGTAATGAAATTTGACCAGTTTGTTGAATAATTGGTCCCACCGGGCATGCCAAAAACTATTGAGATTTGAAAATATCACCCTAACTCAGGCATTAAGGCTTACTGGTATTTCATCCTAATTGTGGAAACCTTCTTGAGTTGTAGGTGGCCTTTGATTGAGAAGGAATCTCTAGATTCTAGGATGACTCCTATTTGATTTGGAATATCACCTCCTAAGTAAAACTTGAATGGGAAAAGGGAGAAAGATAACTTAAAAATTGAAATTGAAATGAGGTGATACACCAAAAACCTGCTCCAGACTTATTAGGATTTTCAAACCGGCATCGACAATCACAACTACTGAAGTGTATTGACATTCTCTATTCAACATATAGGCTGACTAAAATCCACTATTAGGGTAATCACCATGACCAATGAAAACTGTCAACAAACATACATATCTTGCAAAAGGTTTGATTTTGATGACCTAGAAAGGAGTCAAAAATAACTCCCATAACTTGGTTATACAAAACATAAAACACTGGAATGTAGAATGAAAGATTAAGATTGTTGCTAAACTCATAAATTGTCGCAATATGAATAACCTGCTTTATTATCCTTCCAAGTAGAAAATGGTTACAAAACATGCAAAAAGGGAATAGAGGAATGAAAATATTCACTAAGCCTTCCTTTTCCATGATTCCAAACCCCTAAAATTGAAAATCCATCTCGATTATGTAGCCTCCTCATGCTATATCCGAAAATCCAAGACCCCCTAATTTCACTCTCAATCACTCAAAACTCACTCCAAATTATCCCCAAAATTGGCTCCAAATCAAGCTACAAAATAGCCCCTAATGTTGGTAATTTAAGATAAAATCTTCTAAAATTATTACCAACATATATTACAAAATAATTTATTTAAACTCAATATCTAATAACCCAACCCACATATAAGAATTAAACCTAAGCTATCAAGACCTAAGTTTAAACTATTACAAATCTCAAAGCTAGGTCAAGATGACCACCCAATGTAATTCACAGCTCGATGTGAAATATCTATGAAGGCATATGCAGTGGTATTTCCAATTTCAATGCACTGACTATCAATGTACTCATAGTTTTAATGGCATTTATTTTCTTTTGTCAACAGATTTGAGATCTTATCAAAGCTGGCATTTTCTTGGTTTTTGCATTGCATTTTGTGAATTGGTTTTTGCTCATCTTTGATGTGATGACCTTGAGCTTTAAATGGCGGTTAGCTTTGAGACTAGAAGTCATTGTGACTGAAATGGAAGCATGGGTTGTGTTTGATATGTGAGCCATTGTAACAGTGAGCTTGGCCTTTGTTATTGTTTAGAACTCCAAGTTACTCAACTATGATGGGAGTTGTGACTGATTCATGTACCCGAGAGCTTCAACCGTTGACCATGGCTTTTATTGCTTGAAGCTCAGCCTTTGTCATTTTGATGAGCTCAAGTTTTGACTGGTGGTTGTCTGGGACTATGAGTTGGGCTTTGATCTGATAAACTACTGGCTTTGATTTGACATGTCAGCCTTGAGATCTGGAACTCCACTCGATTGGTAATCCTGTGCTTGGACTCCATATTTTGAGATAAGTACACTATCCCTCTATTGCTATTTTGAGCATGAATTTTAGGCTTTTATCTCTTGCTTCTTACTTTGAACATATTGTAAAAAAAATAAGATTTACAACTCTTTTCTTTTCTTGACTGGAACATGTTGTTAGCCAAATCTACCCTTTTTTTACACTAGGTAAATTTTGGGGCTCCTTTCCAAATCATAGTTAAAATCACAGTTCTTGAACCCCATAATTTTTTTACATGTTGTTAGCCATCTCTATTTATCATTTTTGGTTGTGCACCCTGCTATTGTTAACTTGGGTCTTCTTTTGCTCTTTTAGTTGTTTATTGCCTAAAAGAATGAGAAAGTTATCAGAGCTTTCTTCAGCTCAAATACTTGAGATTCTTTTTGAAAACCCCATTGCTTTGTTAGTTATCACTAGTCTCTATGAAGCTCAGTTATTGTGTACCTAGTTGTTGATACTTAAATTTTTCTACATTTCTTTCAGTCATTGCTCACTATTAACAGTGACTTGCTTGCACTTCCACTATTTATCTAGATGGTAACCACCTTATTTTGATCTTTCTTAGCAATATGCTTAATTTTGTGATAGTCAAAAGTGCATCAAATGATTTTACCTTTTTAAAGTATGAAATGCAGCTATGAGAATGCCAGATTATGGGGTTCGAGCATTGTGATTTTAACATGCATCCTTTTGTTACACTGTTACTCTGTCATTTGATGAATTCCTATAGCATTTCAGCACTGTAGTTGAAAATGAACCTTTATCACTGATATTTCAAATTGTATTGACTGAAGAGTCAGCATACTTATGAAAATCATAGCTATATCAATATTAACCAACCTACAATAATGAATTCTTCCCCAACTGAATATGCACAAGCTATATCATTCTTTAGTGCTTTTATTATTGAACACCATAATGCATGATTGCATACCATTTTGTAAAACATGATATTTGAATAATTCTGTTGTAGATCCATGATTCAAATATGCATAATGAATATCAAGATTTAAAATAGATAAAACTCTAGCAAATGAAATTGGTTTGTGAGGTTCGAGCACGGGCTCGTGACACCCATAAACATATTTATGTGACCTTTAAATTGATACTTTGAATCTTTTCAACATATGAACAACACTTTATAGCATCTTTTCTCCATGGCTATGACAAGAAATACTAGCCCGTTTGAACAATGCATCTCTCTGACTAGCTTAGAAATAACATAAAATCAAGTACATTATGCTAGGTTAGTGAACATGATCAAAAGATCTATTTATGACAATGCCATGTATGATGACACTTATGCAATAGTATTGGTCAACTAGTATGTTCACTACCCTAATATATCTTGTTGTCCTAAAAATGGTTTCTCAGCCATAAACACTAAGTCCCTTCGATTCAGATATCTAGTTTATAAATAAAACATGCATAATGATGGCCATTAATAGTAAAAGGTTTCATAAAATTATGTCCCTCTAATACTATTTTTTAGTTTGTGTATGCACACTTTCTTATTGCATTGATATTACAGATATATATGCAGCTCTGAAAGATTTTGATTGTTGTATGATGTTTTAATCTTATGTATTGCTTAGATCCAACTAGATCTAATAACTTTCTCACCATGATGTAGGAAAAACCTTGAAGACACAAGAGGCAACATGAAGACTCAGATAGTGAACCCAAGGACTTGGACTAGATAGACAACCAACCCCTAAATGCAAACAACTCCTCAAGGCAATGCAAAGGACTTTACTCATACCTCTATCATATCTTTTCATTCTTCCCTTTGCACTTTGTTTATTGACATGAAAGATGAAATATGAGACAACATTTGTAAAATTACATTTAGTTTGAATGCACAATGTAATGATCAATTTTGAATTTTTTGAAAATTTGAAATGTGATCATTACTTAGAGTACAATACAAAGTTAATATGAATGCAATAATAAAATGTTAATCCACATCACCTGAAAAGTAGCATTAAATGAATGTACCTTTATGCAACCCTTTCCTATTTGTGTTTATCATTATTCATGTAGAAAAATAGGGTCACAATTACAGATCTTAATTCCATTATTTGTGGGAGTTATCTTTCTCCTTAATCATTGTGTGCTTGTTTTCTGATAGCTCAAGTAATGTGCGATGCTAGCTTAGACAATGTTTTGTTTGGCATCCATGCTTTACGCGGCCTTGGGGTTTTCTTCTTTGATCATGTGTGGACCTATAGTTGTCTTCACACATGTTTATTTCTTGTTTGTAAGGTTGTTGATTTGTCTTTTGGGGCATGACCTATTTCTTTGTAATAATTTGTTGACAGGTCGAGTTGTGGTCTTGTTGGATATCTAATAAGAGACCTAGGATTAGGAAAGGTAAAATGAAGTTAGATAAAAGGAAATGAATCAAGATTTGGATATGTACACCTGAGCTTCTAAGTTCGATGTTTATTAGCTCATTGTAAATGGAAACAACTAGGTAGGCCTTATGCCTTGTATGTTGAATGAATACTGTCTGAACACATTTGCATTGAATTCTCTATAATTCTTGTGTTTCTCCTTTAGTTTTGGCTTCCATGTGTAACTCTAGCGAGGGTAGCTAGGTAATGGAAAAAAATCCCTTCCCTCCTTGCATCAGGAGCAAGGGTAGCTGGGTAGTGGAAATCCATCCCTTCCTACCTTGCATCAAGAAGTTTTTGAATATTTAGACAAGAGTTTCTATTACAAATATAAGTTTGTGGGAAATGTAGAAAGTATAGAGTAAAGAAGCAAGCAGTCACTTTGTTTTGCACATAACAACAAAAAATCACTTTTAGCATTAGCAATTCAATTTTAAGTTAATTTTTCATTGTAAAAGTAGTAATTTGAGTTTGATTTTGATCTTTGTTTATTGTAAGAGGAGAAACTCCCTTTTTCTAGAATGAAAGTATCAATTATTGTGTTATTTTTTGTTTAAGAGAAGAATTTTAATATTCTCTTTAGCTTCATTAACTCATACTTTGTGTGCAGTCTTTTATGTATTGAAAAGATTTAAAGATCTATATTAATAAACAATTTTTTTGTGTCAGTTTTTTATTCGAAGTCTCCTTTGCACTATTATTTTCTTCAATGATATCCACCAAACAGCATTCCTTAGGATGTATTCTTGGCCATCAGAAGTCCTATTTATTCCTAACCTCATGTTAGGTTCTGACATAACTAATTTAGAGTGTTGAGATTCCATATTTCCAAATAAGTTGTTGAGATCAGATGAGTGATCTGGATCCATTTTTAGAACCCAACAACTATTTTAAAACTTATATTACCTATATTATATTGGGCTCTTAAATAGTTCTGACAACCTCTTCTTCCTTTGTAAAGAAATAGTGTCAATTAAATTAATGCATCAAATTTTCATGTAAACATCTTATTGAGGAAAAGTGCATTTATTTTTCTTACACATGCAAGAGAGTGTTTGCATCTCTTGCTACAATAGTTTAGAAATTTGATAAATCATGAGAGGAGGCTTGAACAAATCCAAGGAATATAAAATTTTCAATAGGGGTAAAAAATTTGGGAGCACATATAAATTTGACCTCAATAAAAATTAATGAAAGATTTGAATATCTTCCATTCATTAATTATCAAATACTTGGGTAGATTTATCATTATTTCTAAATATTTTAAAAGGGTTTTTTTGTTGGTTTTGAGGAATTTCTCACTTCTCTTCACATGAGAAAATCATTCTTCTAAGTGTCTTTTACCTTGTTTGATAGTGGATATGATTTCTAGCTTGCGTCATCACCATAGTTCTACATGTGTGAAGCATCTACTTCATGTAACACTTGGCATTTTTAGGGTGTTCTTCCCTCTAGTTTGGGTGTTTAGGAAGACACCCCTCTGATTTTTAAGGCATAGTTTTCTACTTCATTCCAAAATCCATCTTTCTTTTTTTTTTGTTATGTGGAAGGTGTTCAACAAGGATTTGTATAAAATTAAAAATACAATTCAAACCATGATTAGTAATGGTTTTCTCCTACCCAAATTGTCAAGGGTTTTGTTTCCCTCTTAGGTAGTTATGATTTTCCTCTATAATGCCTTTGATCTTCTACAAGATCAATCCTTGTTGGAGAAATTAATTTCTTACTATGTAAAGGATGAATATATGGTGGCTTTTTCATTAGAAGATACAATGCAAAGATATGATCTTTTACAAGGAATTTTCTAGAAGGGATTTTATTCCAATGAGATATTTGAAGAAAAGAATGATGTATGTAAAACTCTACAATGTAATTAAGGTTATCTTGGTGATAGACAACTATTAAATGTTTACAAGATAAATTGGTACCTATTCCAATATTCCTCCATCTCAATATATAACAAACTTTAGAATAGTGTTCTATGCAATAGATAGGTTACTTGTGTGAAGGCATCCATCCAAACCAACTATGCCTCTTCACCCAGGAGAAGGAGATCATTGATAAAGGGATGAAAATGCTAGAATGATCAATGATTAGACTAGCCCTTCGACGTGACCATCGATGTTTGTTACAAAAATTTGATAAAGGCTCTTACATATCCTAAGTTATATTTTTTCTATGGATTACTATCTATTTTTATTTATAACTATATTTATATAATTATTCTTGTCCATAGATTAGTAGTTTTCTCTTCTATTAATTCAGAGTGAGTGTGTTTTTAATCATGAATTATTATGTCTTATACTTCATGCAATAGGTTTTTTTCATTTTTTTGACGTAGTTTATCAAAATGCATTGTTCAAGGAGTATTTTTTTAGTTTTTGATATGAACTTCCAAATAGTTTCACTATATGCTCAGGGAATATTTCAATTGTATTTCTCTTCATGTACATATTTAAATTTATCTTGATTAATATTTAGTCATAATTTATGTTACGTTAAAGACGAAGAAGAATAAGTGACCTCACATAAATTTATTATCATATGTGTCAATAGATCACATTATTCCCCAAAAGAACATGGTGAGAATATCTAGCCTCACTAATTTAAACACTGTGTTAGATGATAAAATTATTTTTTATTTACAATGTGCTTATACAAAGCATCAAACAGGTCACTTGTATGCCCTAAAGTGAAATAGAGATATGAAGGCAAATAATTTTTTGAGTGGTAGTAAAATTACTATGATTGACATTGAAGAAATGAATACTTCATAAAAATATAATAATACAAAAAAATGATTTAATAATAAGATGGAAAATATTAACATGTGACTTAACATGATTTAATATGGTTTTTTTTTTTGTAGATGATAGATCTAGCTTGGTGACCCCAATATAACTACTATTTCTTCTTTTCCTTGATTTGTTGGATCTTTACAAGCCATATAACTACCTCTATGCTATCTATTTTGCTTCGTACACTTTTGGTAATTAAGATTCCCGTGTAAAAGTAATGACAAAATGATGGGAAGGGGTTCATACAATACATTTACATAAATACATGTATTGGAAAATATTAATAAAAACTATCATATATAAGTATGTCTCATTTGCCTTGATTTGTTGGATTTCTACAAGCCATATAATTACCTGTATGCTATCTATTTTACATTGTAAATGTTCACTAATAAGAATTTCCTCTATAAAAAGAATCACGAAGTGATGATAAATAATTCATACAATGCATTTACATAAATGCAAGTATTACAAAGTAATTTTTAAACATAATAATAATCACATATAATTGCTACATCAGCAAAGGAAGTCCCTTCGTAAGATTATTGATGTTAAGACACTACACATAATTACTAGTTAAGTTATATCATGCTATAAAACTGATAGATTACATTCTTTTGGCAATGTTTGGTAGGATTAAGCGAAGAATATTATTACAACTGGAAAGGTTTCTCGATGTTTGGTCACTTGCAAACAATTATGTACTTCGGGGTGAAATGTATTGTAGCGCAAGGGACTGGTAACCTTATTTAAGCCTGTCTTGTTGATGGTTCCTATTGCCATTACATATTTCAGCTTTGCCGGACGAAGAGGATCGAGAGGGATAAGCTGCTCCAATCATGGAATTTGATATGGCATATGAGCCCCCTGATTTTTATGACATCGATGCCTCACCTCATCCCTTCCCAAATCCTCCTTGGAGACCGCCTCCACCATCGCCCACGCCCTTTCATGATGATAAGCTGACTGAAACTTTGAAGACCGCCTTAACGACGGGAGCAGTGCTTTCATTTATTTTTCTCATTTCAAAGGACGCACACAAGGCTTTCGCAACCAGAGCACATTGGATTCCCTGCGATTTCCTTGTTCTCAGCGCTTTTTCAATCCAATTGTTAAATTTGCTTAATGCTCAAAATGAGGCAGTGAGTTCTTCCATAACAACGGGACGTTGGGTAGTTAAACCCCAAGCCGACACTAGTAGCTCTACCAATGCCCAAGTAACCAATCTTTGGAAGGACTTCTTGACTATCCATAATAGTAGAACTATATTGTGTGTATTTGCAGCCTATGTCATGCCAGCAATGGCAGATCGCGGCCTCGAACATTCTTGGGTTAGGTGGGTGGCTTTGGTCATCACTGTCTTTCAGCATGTCTCCTCTGAGTTTTATATTGTGAAACCTAATAGTGGGTTCCCTAACGTCCTCCGTTTATGGCCTCGAGAAAAGGACAAAAATGACCCTCGCTATTATATATATGCTACAATAATATCCCTGTGCTTCATTCTGCTCATTCTTCTTCTTGCCTGCGCTACCATTGCCGGCAGAAGTATTGAGCGTATCGTGGCCAAAAAGATTTCTGAAGTTCTAAGAGGCGAAGTTGAATTTCGTGCTGGCTTAGCTGAGAAGATCCCGGGGGCTCATCCTCACGCTCACTCCTGTTGGCGGACAGTCAAGATTAAAATTAGCGAAGCTGATCACAAATATCATCTTAATCAAGATTTCGATGATGATCACTCCTGCTGGCAGAGAGTTAAAGAGGCCGTGCCGAGTGCGGAGAAGGGAGATGAAAGTCACCATCACTCGTGTTGGCGGAGAGTTGAAGATGCTTCTCAGAGAGTGGAAAAGAGGGAGGAGAATCATCACTCCTGCTGGCGGACGATTGAAGATGCTGTGGCGAGAGGGGAGAAAGCGGAGGAGCACCACCGCCGTCACTGTCACTACTGTTGGCGGACAGTTGAAGAAGCAGTGCTCAAAGCTTGGATAATTGTGCGTGCCTACTCTATTCAACCTGTCATTGCAAGATCAGCCTTGACCGCCTCCGCTGCAATCATAGTGACAATTCAAATTGCTATTACGATCGTGGGAGGGCTTTACAGGGAGGTGAAAGAGCGTGATAAACATGAAGGGATCTCGTTCAAGCTTGTTGCCACTATTCTGCAATCAATTTTCATATTGATAGCCTGGGTACTCATCAATTTAAGGTGGGCTACTGCAGTGGCTTATCACGGAAGACCCAAAAGCCATAGCTGGCGTAGTGATTTAAAAATAGAGGATTTCTGGACAAGGCACCTGAAAGAATCTCAGCAGGCGAGAAAATACCGGCTGCGGGAAGCACAATCTCTCGATACCAAAATCGAACGACTAGTTTCCAAGAGGCAGGTAACAGTGGGTGTACCGAGTATTTTATTGTCAGTAGCGATTGGAGTGCAGTGGCTTCTTGTTTCATTCAGCAAAGCTTGTTGGCTCGTCTCTTTAATGATTTTCCACAACAGATTGATGGGTAAGTTGTATTCCTTCCTGTTCGAAAAGCATATAATGTGTGTATTTGAAGATTATCCAAAATACAAGAAAATATTAGAGGATGTGCAGATGTTAGGGGAGACTCCAGAAAGCCTGTGGGTAGCGAACCGCAAGTCCATTGAGAGAGCAAAGGGCCTCATTATACAAGGCAATCAAGACGGTGAATATAACTGTGATGATCTGGTTGAGTTCCTGATTAGCAAGAGAACGGCCAAAGGTCTAGGGTTGAGCTGTTTGGAGCCTTACAATCCTAAAACAGAATTGAAGTTCTTGTGCAAGAACAGGCCGATTCAGAGCTCTCAGCAACCACAAGAAGGGAGTGATGTTGAAAGGAAGCCATCAGGAGGACCGGAAAAGGGATCATTAGATGTAGAAGAGCAAATCACAGACGTCAGTACAAAGTCATGGAAAATGACAGCAGTGTCCTTGATCAATATCATCGTTCATCTCTCTCCACTTTATTCAGATGTTGATAAGGAACACTGTTCAACTTCTCATGTTTTTCCTCCAGGGGCAGTTAAGGATTGTTTAAATGCATATTATCAAGCATGGGAAATCATAGATTTCGTTGAGGAGGCAGATACAGAAGCTGACGGAGTCACCAGTGAAGCAGCCGATAAGTACTTCCGAGCTCTGCAAAAGAAAGTGGAGAAAACAGACTTTCCTGCAAACAAAATCTTGCATGCAACACCTGAATGCGTGCGCGCGGCTTTGGAAGACCTCAAACAGGAGTGCAAAAGCAAATTAAAGCCGCCAGGAAGTGTTGATTTTGCGGTTAAAGCTAAGAAGAAAAAAGAGCAAGGCCGTCCAACCGGAAGCAAGAGCAACGACTCTATTGACTGGCAGGCAACAGCATCAGCCAGTGCCTTGTACAAGCTATGTAACAGTATTGAATGCGATGATATAAGCGATGTGAGTGTACTCCTTAAAGAATTGGAAAGCTGCTTGGCAGATATAATAAACGAATGCCTAGAAAAAGTCCAACGTCTTCTCTTGGTGAACTCCAAAAAATGGGCCCTGAAAATGGATGAAAGAAGGATGGGGAAAGCACTTTATGCAACAGGGAAGGCTAAGGCAATCATGGAGAAGTTAGAGTGGAACACGGTAGCAATAGTTTCTTGTCATTGATTGTTTGTCTGGTATTACTGGTATATGTGATAATCGCTTCAAGCGATGATGTGTGCCTTCAATAGAAGTTCCATGTTGTTTGCCTGCGTAGTGGCTTGTATTTTCCATATCTGACTTGAACGAAGTACGTAATTAAATAAGAGGGTTGATTGTTGTTTGTCATGTGCTCCGTGGTTCACTACCACGCTATTATGTATCGCAGACTGAAAAGGGCCAATTTCCTAAGTATATTCCAGCTCTTTATTGGTGTCATTGAAAACATTTTCCAAAATATTAAGTACTGAAAAACAAAATTATTTTGAATTTATTTATTTATTTATTTGCATTCGTTTTCTTATAAATATCATAAATTTGAATTATTAGATTAATATTAAAAAAACATTTGTTTAATTATTTATGATTAATTTATGAAACTTTAAATGTTTTTAATAATGTAAATAATGAATATTTTATTCATGTTTGTAATATAATTATAATGTGTGCAATTCTTAATTCTTCATAGTATGTTGATATGATTTGATAAAAAAAAATCTTCGACTTAATTTCTCACTAATGTTCCTATTTTTTAGTAATTGTTCTTATTTTTTAATTGGTAAAAATATTTTTAATACTTTATTGCAATCATTTAATTATATAATAAATATAGTATTCATTCAATTGTTGAACTATTTACCTTTAATTTTTCATCTAATTATCAATGAAAAACTAGAATAATTTTCCATTTAACTCTTGTTTATGTTAATATTTTCATCCAATATCAAATATATTCATTATAAATTAATTCCAATGAAAATATCCTAAAAGAAATATTAAACTTCAATCTATTATTTTAAAGAAATTTCATATAATCAAATTTCATGTAAGATATATCAAATCTACAAACTACTCAATATCTTAATCTAATCTTCTAATACCCCCTTTTACACATAATCTTACTAGAATTCTGTCTAGATTCTACTAACATGCACTTGATCAAATACAAGAATATTTGTTGCAAACTACACATCTAAAATTATAAATATAAATTATTTATATTGTTTTTAAAAGACCATTTATACAATGTAATCATTGTTGCATCTATTTTTATTTTAGGTCATTTTCATTCAAACTTATAGTAAAAGAAATAATAGTACAATACTTTAAACAAGGGAGGTTCATAAGAACACACAAATTTTAAATAGTTAAAGTTCAAGAAAAATATGAACAATACATTCTTTTAGGCCAAGCCTAGTTATAGTAACTGACCTTAGGACACTAATGCCACATCAACAAAATCCATAACTGTAAAGGGAGTCTGTCAAAAAAATCAAAGGTCCTATGCAAAAGTTGACAAGATATAAATAGATTGTTAGGAATAGTCCCAAGAGATATCTGAGAGAGGGGGGGCGGAGGGGTGAATCAATTATCTAGAAGATTTAATTCTTTATCCAATTAAGTATAGAATAACATTAAGCACATACACAATGAAATAACACTTAACACAACACCACAATTTTGGTTACAGGGAAAACCAGATAGGTAAAAACCCCAGTGGAAATTAGCACCCACTATAAATTGCACTAGAGTATAATGATCCCTGTTAGAAGATCTTACAACCCTGTTAGGAGTTAATCTTTTACAATGCATGAAGTACAATGACCTAGTGAAAGGTCAGACTCTTTTATGAGTCTTTTACAAATAACCATGTTAAAGGAGGGAACACACTGCTGAAATGGTGAAGGATGCAACCTTCTGCATAATAAATACACTCTATATCTAGATCTTGGTGAACTGGAAAGTAGACCTACTGTCTTGATCAGTTTCAATGAATAGCTTATACTCTCTTCTTCTTAGCATAGATCTTCAACTAATGATTGACTATCTCAATACATTCACATCTTCTACTCGACACTCTCAATCACACTTTAGAAATCACAACTGACTGGCTATAAGTATCTTACTCCAAATGGTATAATCAAGTTGGCCTATTAGAGCCTTCTTGAAATCATATTAGAGAAACAATATAAATCTTCAATAGCATCTCCAATGACTAAACCAAGCACGCAACACAAATAGGACCACGCAGCTCAATATGAGTAGACACATCACTTCACATAGTCAGCTCGACCAAATTAACTAAAACTTTATTCTCATGTTGAAATACGTTATGCACTCTTAACCAAATGTTATTAACTCATCACCAAACATGAAACTAAACATGCATATCAAAATGATAGGCACAACTACTAAAACAATATAAACAATTTCGGCTCCATCAAATAAACTCAAGAAACTATAACTACCAAATAGAAACCTCATAACTCAACTTGTATTGCATAAATAACTTTGTGTCCATGAACATAGCATCATAAACATGTCTTCAACACAAATATAAATGTGCAAGACTCCATCATAACCACACTAAAAATCACATACAAAACTCTGCTTGTATCACTATCAGGAACACTACTGATACAAATAACTACACAACTGTCTGCACTTAGAATCAACCTTTGTGTCTATGATATCATGTTGATAACATATCTAAGAAACGTATGCTCAAGGCTGTCTACATAGAACTATAATGCACACTGCTTACCATATGTTTTCATTAATGACAAACATACAGTCAACACTGGCTTGTTGACAAATCTCCAACAATCTCCCCCTTTCACATTGATGGCAACATATGAAATGAAAAACACCACCAATCCAAATGTAAAATTATTTTATAACATTCTCCATTTCCTCAACAAAAATCCCCTAAGGATGAATCCTCCATCTACTACTGAATGCTCTAAATATCAACTGCTATATCTTCTTACTATATACTCCCCCTTACTGCATACTCCTCTTTCTAGAATAAATAAATTATTTTGTTTTTCATGAATATATACTCCCTCTTTGACATCAATGGCAAAGGGCACCAAATCAAATAAGCACAGGCACTACTCTTGAAGTAGAGTAGTCAACCATTCACCAGTCATTGAGGACTAATGCAATACTGCAAACTCTAATGAGATCTAGAAAATGGAATTACTCCTAGCTTCTCCCTGAGATACTCAAATGTATCCTGAACGGTAAAGGCTTTGTGAATATGTTTGCTAGTTGTTCTTTTGTGCTCACATAATCTAATTTTACTTCTTTCTCTACAACTTTCTCTATTAGGAAGTGATATTTTATCTCAATGTGTTTTGTCTTTGCATGCATCATAGAGTTCTTTGACATATAAATAGTGCTAGTGTTATCACAATGAATAACAATAGGATAATCAATCTGAATTCCAAAATCCTTTATCATCTACTTGATCCACACAATTGTAGAGCAATTCATTACTGCTGCTACATACTTTTCTTCTAGTGTGGACTAAGAAATGCAATTGTTCTTCTTGCTTGTCCAAGTAACAAGTCTATCTCTAAGAAATACTGCTCCTCCTAAGGTACTCTTTCTATCATCAATGCAACCTACCAAATCTGCATCTGTATACACATGAAGTTCTATATTTTCTAAATTAGGATACTATAAACCATAGTCCATAGTTCCTTTCAAGTATCTAAATATCCTCTTTACTACCATAAGATGACCCAGTTTACCAATCATAGACTTCTATATGGTCTTGCCTATTGCTTCTGAATCATCTTCTTTTGAAAGCTTTCTTTCTGTTATCATAGGGGTACTTACTGGCTTGCAATCATCCATCTTAAAATTCTTCAATATATCTTTCACATACTTAGACTGATTAATGAAAACACCTTTGTCTATTTGCTACACATTCAATCCCAAGAAGTTCTTGATAGGTCAAAGCATGCTCATTTCAAACTCTCTCTACATTTCTTTAGCAAATTCTTCACTAAGTTTGTCATCACCACAAAAAATAATGTCATCAACAAAATAGAAACTAATAATAATCCATCAGGTGTCTCTCTTATGAATAAGTTACAATATATTGCTCCTTTCTTGAAACCAATCTTTGTCAAGTAACCATCTAGTCTTTCATACCATGCTCTAGAGGCTTGCTTATGTCCATAGAAGGCTTTCTTGAGTCTGTATACCATATCTGGTTTGTCTGATAAACTAAATCCTTCAGGTCATTCTATGTAGACTTCTTCCTCCAACTCTCCATTCAGGAATGCTGACTTGACATTCAACTGATATACTTTAAAGTCTTTGAATGTTGCATAGGCTAGAAATAACTTTATGGATTCCAATCTTCTTACAGGAGAAAAAGTATTAGAGTAGTCAATTCTTTCTCTCTACACATATCCTTTACATACTAGTCTTGCTTTGTTTCTTACTATTGTACCATCTTCATTCATCTTGTTTCTGAATATCCACTTGGTTCCAGTCACATTCTTATCACTAGGCCTAGGGACCAGTTCCCATGTATCATTCTTAACTATCTAATCTAGCTCTTCTTTCATTGCTTCATGCCAATCTGAATCTTTACATGCATCTTAAACACTTAAAGGTTCAATTTGTGAAAGTAAACATACCAGTTTATCAACTATTGAACTCTTTTCTTTTGATCTTTTCATGGCTTTGTTGTTCTGATCTCTAATGATATCTTCTTTTGAATGGTATCTAGATGTGAATTTTGGAACATTAGGTGTGACTCTCTCATTTGTCTTTTGTGATTCTTCTTCACTTGTTTTAGGATCATTGAATAACAAATCAATGTTGTCAAACATTTCATCAACAACCATTTTTCTACTAATAGGACTAGGTTCTTCTTCAATCATAGGTACATAATCATGATATCTCTCTTGAATTATAAACTTTTCATCAATCTTTACATGAGCACTTTCAATGATCTTCTTCAATCTTAAGTTAAAACATCTATAATCTTTTCTTTTAGTAGAGTAACCAAGAAAAATACCTTCATTGCTTCTTGCAACAAACTTTCCATTAGCTTCATCTCTCTTGATGTAGCACTTTCTTCCAAAGATTTTGAAGTATTTTACTATAGGTACATTCCCAAACCATAGCACATAAGGTTTCTTGTCTACGCCTGGTCTTAATTAAATTTTATTGATAGTATAGACTGTAGTATTGACTACATCTCTCCAATAAGTGTGTGCAAATTTTTGTCCAATTTCATCTTATTTCTTCTTTCTGCAATTCCATTCTGCTAAGGGGTTCTAGGTGCACTTAACTGTCTCTTTGTCCCATTGTATTATCTTAAAATGGAAGCACTTCCATGATAAGAGCATTTAGCCCTCTGAGTAAGTGGTTTGGGGTCATGTTGAGTGCCTTGATCAATTTTTTGCATGTATTTGGGTTTCTCCCCACTTTCCACTTCTTTTCTACAATTGATTTCTTCATTCTAGGTGAAATTAGGGATAGGATCTTAAGGATTCTCTTGAATTTCCCTCTTCCATGGCTTTATTTTCTAGGTAGGACTTAGAAATAGGTCATCCTAGCCTTCATCATAGTCATCATAGGATTTTATGATTATCCTTGGCATTCTATCCTATTCTGGTATCATTTCAAGGTCTCTAGGCATCCCCGAGACCTTCTATCCTAATTCTGACTGGATCTGGGATCAAGGTTAGATTTGAGGTTGAACCTGACTAGGTCAGGATCAAGTTCAAACTTGACTAGGTCAAGATCAAGCTCAAACCTGACAAGGTCAGTCCCAACCTCAATTTTCCCCCCTTCTTTCAAATTTCTAGAATCCTTCATTTCTGGGTATCGGGCTTTCAGGATATTTGTTTTCCCAACTTTGGATCAGCCATTTCGGGTTTTAGAATGATAAATCCTCTAATTACATTTAATCTAGGTATATTTGCTAAATTTTAGGACCTAATTGGAATTTAATTCTCCAAAGTGGCCACTTTTGAGTATTGTGCCATAGTTCACTATAAAAGGAGGCCTTCCTCTCTCATTTTCTCCATCCATTTTCATGAATCAAGTTTTGTGAGGAGATCCCATCTCAAGATCTAAAGTGCAAGAAAGCATCCAAGAATTCAAGTGTTCAAGCATTCATCCATCAAGGAGATCCATTGTTAGCTATTGAAGGATTCCATCTCTTTAGAGCCCCCTTGAAGATCCATCCTTCTACATTCATTCAAGCCTTCTCATATGTAAAGATCATGTCAAGATTGGTGTTGAAGATCAAATGCCATTGATTGGAGACATACTACATTCATTCTACATCCATTGAAGCATTTCCTACTTGTAGATTTAAGGATTCGAATCCTCTACAAGTACTTCAACATAAGCAAGGTGATTTGTTTCAATTACTTTGTTTATGCACACTACATTTCAATTCAATTTCAAAGTTAATTCTTAAATTGGGGTTTGACCAAGGCAAACCCCCCTTACAACAAAAAACCCCATTTTCTTTCAGGTATAGGTGTGGGATTTTTGATCTGAGAGTGAACTTGGATACCCTTTTCAGCAAACTTCTGAGATTTGCGAACAAAGGAAGAATCGACCTTCAAATAAAGAATCTAGCCTTTGACCTTTTATGAGGGTCAAAGTTGACCTGAGCTCATCTTGGAGAATGATTTCTGGGTTTTCTTTGTCTCGGCATTTCCAATTAGGAACAAGTTGCAAAATTGCCCAAAAGTACACATAGACATCAAAAAATGACATTTTCCAGATCTGCCCTAATTTAAGGTTAGTATTTGCATTTCAATTAGTTCAGATTTCAAGCATAATCCAACTATAGGGAAGTATAGGGTTTCTCTCTCTCTTTCGTATTCTTCATAGATTGATTCAATTGTGCATTAGCCTTTTGGTTGATCAAATTGGATCTCTCCTTTGCGAATTTGGATTTAGGAGTGAATCTCATATTTCCCCCAAACACTTACACATATAGTGGTGATTCAAAATTACCTCTATTCATTTTGGTGAACCTGACGAGCTTACTCTCCTTTCTTTTTTTGGAATTGGATGCCCTCTTGTGTTTTGTGGTGTTAGATTTCCTTTATCTTTTTGGTATTAGATTTCTCCTTTATGTTAAATCTTGCATGCTAATTAGATTTCAAAAATACAAAAATATTCATGCTTTAAGGTGTTCTTAGTTTAGTTCATTTGTGTTACAATGGTTTATGAGCTCTACTACCACTAGTCCTACTTATAACATTTCAATTAGAAGAAGTCGTAGACTCATGGGTGCCTTTGATCCTAAATCTTCCTCTCCTTTCTTTAGGATCCCAAATGATAATTTTATTCTTCATGATTCCAATCCTACTATGGAGCAAAACTCTTCTCACTCATCTCATGATGAGGATGATACTTTAAGAGTTCCTCTGAACAAGTCCAAAAACTTTCAACTAAACTTGATAAAATGGGTAATTGGCTTATTCAAGAGAACCATAATCAAGATTCCATTCAAGCTATAGAGGCTCTTAAGAAAGTTCTCCATGATAGTGATCAAGGTGTTAACATCTTGTGTGGTATCACTCACCTTGTGCATTCAAATGTTAAACCTTTAGCTCAAGAAGCTCAAGATTTAGGGTTGATTCCTCCTATCACCAGTATTGAACCTCCTAATCCTTTACCTAATATTCCTACCTATACTCCTCCTTTGGTGACTATGATGGTTCCCTCTATTTCTATGAGTGTTTCCTCCTATGTCCCTTCCTATATCACAACCTTCATATCATAATGTTCCTTTTACTTATTCTAATCTGCTTCCAACTATAGTTCCTAGTGTTCCTCCAGTTGTGTCTTCTATTCCTGCAACTTCTTACACTTTACCTAGTGTGTCTAATGTTGCTACTCCTATTTCCTCTAATGATTCAACTATCATCAGTCTGGCTGAAACTGTGTCATCCTTACAACAACAACTCAGTTACTTAACTCAAAACAAGTTTAGTATTCCTACATGTGACATGGTAAGTCCCTTGTCCCAAGACATTATTTGTACTCCTATTCTTCAACAAGGTGAGATCCCTCATCTTGAGAATTATAATGGAAAAGGAGATCCTATTCATCAAGTTAAAACATTCCAAATCCTTTGTAGTGATTATGCTCATGACCATAGGATTTTAGCCAAACTGTTTGCTAGAACCTTCCATGACAAGGCCTTACAATGGTATTGTTTGTTGCCTCCTTATTCTATTGATCCATTTGCAAAACTTGCTAATGCCTTTATTCAACAATTTCAAAACAACATTGGCCCACAAGTGTCTTTGACTGATTTGATGCATTGTAAACAAAGTGCTAAGGAGAAATTAAATGAATTTATTGGTAGATTTAAGCATTTGCAAGCTCAAATTTCCTATCCTGTTCCTGATATTGATATTCAATGTATGTTTATTTCAAATTTACAAAAGGATATTAGGAATAAGATTCTGCTTACTGAATTTACCTCTCTTCAACAACTTTGTGCAATGCTTCATCATTATCAATTACAAGTCAGTCAGTTTGAGAGCAACACTCCAATGGCTCTTGTTCTAGTTGATAAGAGTGATGCTACTCCTAATCCAAAAAAATTTCAAAAATTCAACAACTATGTCAAGATAAATAAACAAGCGAATGTAGTTGTTGATCAAGTTGCTATTGCATCTCACAATGCCACTTTTGCATCCATTGCTTTTCAAGTAAATCATATGTTCACTCCTCTATCTAAATCTTTACATGCTATTATGAATAGGTTGATAACTACTAATATGATTACTTTACCTCCTATTTGACCTCTTTTACCTATAACGATTGCATTTAAATCTTTTGATCAAAATTCTTTTTGTCAATATCATCATCAGAATGGTCATGATACTAAGAAATGTTATTCTTTAAAACATATTAAAGCTTTATCTGTTGATAATCTGGATAGTAGTGGGAACAAATCTGTCTCTCCTAATCAAAACCTTCAAATCTATACAAATCCTTTACCTATACATGATACTAATACCATTTCTCAACCATCTACAGTGGAAATTATGTATGATTCAAAGATGAATGATCTCAATCATGTTGTTAATCAAGTGGAGCATGTTGGCCAATCTGTATCTCCACCTCAATCTCAACCTCAACCTCAACATAAGATTCAATCTCAAGTTCAATCTAGACCAAAACCTAAACCTCGACAACAACCTAAGAATAAAATACCTCATGAACTTTTGATTACCTTTGATGATTCTCAGATTATTAGAGCTCCTATTGGTCCCCTTTACATTTCTGCTAGGATTTCTTAGAAACCTACTCATGGTTGTCTTGTTGATCCTACATCTTTAGTCAATGTCATTACTGAAGAAAATATTTTGATGAAAATCTTACAATATGATTCTTATGATACATCGGATGTGTGGATTCAAACTTGCAATGGTTTTCTTTATCCATCATTTGGTTCTATTACCTTACTAGTTGAACTTTGTGGAAAAATTGTAAACACTACCTTTGTTGTGGTTCCTACTTCTGATCAATTTCAAGTTAAGCTAGGTTTGCCTTGGTTGATTTCCATGCATGTTGTTGCTTCACCTATCCATAAGTGTCTTAAGTTCATTCATGTTGATGAAATAAAGATAGTTAATCATAGTATATATCAACCTTATAGGCTTAGAGATTGTGCTGCTCTTGATTTCTTTTGGCCTTCATTACCTAATTCATGTCCTCTTCGACTTGATAATCTTTTTCAATCATATCAATCTTATAAACATTGTAAGATTCTTCAATTAAGCATACCTTATATGGATCTTAATCGTGGTCTTTTACCTGCACCTTCTATACCTCCTTTAACTATGGCTTCTAGTTCTATTAATCAAGTTCCTTCTATCGAACCTATCAAAGATCCTATGATTGTTTCTCCTATTGTTTCTAATCCTATGGATCTTCCTAAAGAACCTGTGAAGGAACCTAAGATTGTTCCTCCTATTTCTCAACCTATTTCAAATAAATCAAAACATAATCAATCTGCTAATGAATTTTCTAAAAGCATTGTGCTCATGCTAAATCTCATAATTCTATTCTTCAAAGATCTCTACCTTCCTTGAATAAACCTATGCATGATGTGTTAGAAGAGGTTGTTACTAATAATAATGTTCACATGCATGATTATGATGATTCTATTCGTATTGTAGATCCTATTTTAATTAATTTGGATGAAGAAGATACTCTTGATGATACTAATGATGTTAATGATGAATATGAGACTATTGACATTGATATTGATTTACCTAATATGCTTTCATCACAATTGACTCTTACACCTAGTGTTGAACATTGTGATTCTCAACAGGATCCTTGTTTGGAACTAGCTATCATTCCTATTGTGTTGGATATAGTCCCTCTTGTGAGTTACCCACCTTCCCTAAATGATATACAATGAGACGAGGAGACTAGGCGGCATGCTTGATTGGCTTCTCCTTCATGGTAGCTTTGTTGTGTGTTTACCTGTTGTATTGTGCTTCTCCCGTAATGTGTTTTCTAAATGTTGTTAGATTTTTTTATATGATCCTTATTACTCAGTTGGTACAAGGTGATGAAGGAATCAAAATTTGTTGTTCAAATTCTTCTATATGTATCTATATTCTTCTATGCATTGTTTGATGTTATGTTGTACTTTTTCTATTGTTCATAAATGTTTCCTTGTGTAATCTTCTTGGATTCAAGATATGGTAGCACTAATTCTTTTTGGTCTCCATGTCATGGTCTGAAAAGATTCTCCTTCGTATATCTTATGTGATCTTTCCTCCTTTGTGATTGTAGTTCTACTTTCTTTGGGGAATGATGTCAATTCATTTGCAATAATATCATATGTATATTATCTTATGATCATACTAACCCCATGGAAGGTAGATCCCTTCTATGTTCTCTATATGTTTCTTTGATATTTTCCTTTATTTGTCTTCATCAGGGGGTATCTTGATGTGGAAACATAATCAGTGGAGTTGTTTATGTTTCCATTAAAGCCATTGCTCCTATTAAAGTGTCAGCAATGACTTTAACATGGGGGCATACGCTCTTCTCACCTATTGCACACACACACTTTTCAATACACACATATTTTTCAAGATACCTTTTCCCATTTTCTAGATTAGTAACTAATCTTTAAAGCATGGATTTATATTTTAGGATCTCTTGATCCCTCCAGTTTCAAATACACATATATATTTTGATCCCCTAAGGTCGAAGGTGTCCTTAAGACTGGATCTCTTTTATATTTTTTGGTTTTATTCTTATGGAATAGAATATTACTAAGGATGAATCTTTGATGGGTTGACTAGTGAGTAGCCACATTCACTAGGCAGTTCAATTCTATCTTTCTATCTACGCCATGTCCTTTGTGGTTCACAATGGGGCATAGGTTCTCATTGGGCAAGATAATCACACTCTTTCTTTCTCTCTCTAGAGATGACTCTCTTATTGTGATCTAGGAGTTGACAAAGACTTGAGTCCCTGGGGGCTTAAGGTTTCTCTTTGTCCATTGGATTACCATAAGATTATCTTTTCATTCTGGTCTCCTTTACCAAGAGTTTTCATCGAGTCCATACTCTTGCTAAAGTGGGGGCTTAATGTATCATCTTAAAATGGAAGCACTTCTATGGTAAGAGTGCTTAGCCCTCTGAGTAAGTGGTTTGGGGTCATGTTAAGCACCTTGATTAGGTCTTTTCATGTATTTGGCTTTCTCCCTACTTTCCACTTCTTTTCTGGACTTGATTTTTTCATTCTAGGTGAAATTAGGGATAGGATCTTAATGATTCTCTTGAATTTCCCTCTTCCATGGCCCTATTTTCTAGGTAGGACTTAGAAATAGGTCCTCCTAGCCTTCATCATAGTCATCATAGAATTTTATGCTTATCCTTGACATTCTATCCTATTCTAGTATCATTTCTAGGTCTTAAGGCAACCCCAAGACCTTTTGTCCTGATTCTGACTACGTCAGGATCAAGCTTGAACCTGACTAGGTTATGATCAAGCTCAAACCTAACTAGTCAGTCCCAACCTTGATTTTGCCCCCTTCCTTCAAATTTCTAGAATCTTTGATTTCTAGGTATCAGGCTTTCAAGATATTTGTTTTCTTGCCTCCGGATCAACCATTTTGGGTTTTAGAATGGTAAATCCTCTAATTTCATTTAATCTAGGTATATTTTCTAAAGGTTAGGACCTAATTGGGATTTAATTCTCCAAGGTGGTCCTTCTAGAGGATTGTGCCCTAGTTCACTATAAACTGAGGCCTTCCTCTCTCATTTTCTCCATCCATTTTCATCAATCAAGTTTTGTGAGGACATCCCATCTCAAGATCTCAAGTGCAAGAAAGCATCCAAGAATTCAAGTGTTCAAGCGTTCATCCATTAAGGAGATCCATTGTTAGCTATTAAAGGATTCAATCTCTTTGGATCCCCCTTGAAGATCCATCCTTCTACATTCATTCAAGCCTTCTCATATGCAAAGATCATGTCAAGATTGGTGTTGAAGATCAAATGCTATTGATTGGAGACATCCTACATTCATTCTACATCCATTGAAGCATTTCCTACTTGTGGATTTGAGGATTTGAATCCTCTACAAGGACTTTAACATGAGCAAGGTGATTTGTTTCAATTACTTTGTTTATGCACTTCAATTCAATTTCAAGGTTAATTCCTAAATTGGGGTTTGACCAAGGCAAACCCCCCATACAACAAAAACTCCCATTTTCTTGTAGGTACAGGTGCAGGATTTCAGATCTAAGAACAAATTTGGATACCCTTTTCAGTGAACTTTTGAGATCTATGAATGGATGCAGAATTGACCTTCAAATATAGAATCTAGCCTTTGACCTTTTATGAGGGTCAAAATCAACCTAAGCTCATCTTGGAGAAAGATTTCTGAGTTTTCTTTATCTCAGCATTTCCAGTCTAGAATAGGTTGCAGAATTGCCCAAAAGTACACAGAGACATCAAAAAATGACATTTTCTAGATCTACCCTAATTTAAGGTTAGTATTTGCATTTCAATTATTTCAAATTTCAAGTATAATCCAACTATAGGTAAGTATAGGGTTTCTCTCTCTCTTTCATATTCTCCATAGATTGATTCGATTGTGCATTAGCCTTTTGGTGATTTGAAATTACACATATAGAGGTGATTCCTAATTACCTCTATTCACCCATGTTGTTTTCTTACACATAAAATCTATTAGAGGTGAATTCTCCTCCTCTATCTGATCTCAAATATTTTATATTTAATCCAGACGCATTTTCAACTTTAGTTTTGAATATCTTGAGCTTCTCAAATGTTTCAGATTTATCTTTTAAGAACACAACCTACATTGTTCTAGAATAATCATCAACAAACAAAATAAAGTATCTTTAACCATAATAGGATCTTGTTTGAGTTGGTCCACATAAGTCTTTTTGCACTAGATCCAATTTATTCTCTACCAAATTATGTTTGCTTCTGAATGAATTCCTCACCTATTTTCTCATCACGCATTCCCTATAGATTGTATCAACTAGTTTTACAATACTAGGGAGGTCTCTTACTACCTTTACATTGCTTATCTTTACTATATTGTCATAATTGATGTGACATACTCTTTTGTGCCATAACCAACTATCATCTACTTTAGCAACAAAACAACTTGCTTCAAAATTAAGCTAAAAAATATTACCTTTTGTCTTTGAACCTGATGCAATCATTACTCATTTGTTATTAATGATGCACTTTTTATTTTTGAAATCCAACTGATATCATTTTTTAAGCAATTGTCCAACACTAAGTAGGTTATGCTGCAAACCATCAACATATAGAACATCATCAGTGTTATTCTTTCCATCCAAGGTGATAGCTCCTCTACCAATGATAGGTTTAGGAGTTGTCTCCAAATCTAACCATGATGCCTTTGTATTTATCCAGATGTACAAATCTATCTTTGTCTCCTATCATGTGATGTGAACAACTGCTATCAATGATCTAGTCTCTTCTCATATCTTCTTGTGAAATTAATGCTAACTCTTGTGCTTTCTTTTCATCTTCAATATCCATTTCATCAAACATTTTCTCCATCTCTTCAATAGCAATGAATCCAATTTCATCTTCTATTGAATCTTCATCTGATACTCCATCTTTAGCATAGTAACATTCTTTTGTATACTTAGGCTTGGAATTAGTTTTGAACTTCTTGATTCTTGTAGGACATTTAGATGCAAAGTGACCAATCTTGTTACATGAAAAAAATTTAAATGGTAACTGACCTTCATATTTTCCTTTCCCTTTTCTTTCTTTCTTAGTAATCATAGCAATGAAATCATCATTATCAAAATTACAAGAAGTATTTGAGGATTTCTTACCATGGACTGAGGCATTGAATGTTGTTTCACTTTTAGGCACTGTCTTAAAAGTTGATATCTTGAAAGCTAATATCTTGCTAATTAAGGTCTCTCTTTTGAAGTCCTTTGAAAACTACATAGTCTCTTCTAGGATGTTTATCTTTCTCTCATATTCTATTGTCAAAGTAGTCATCAACTTATCCATTATGTCTTCTACTAAAATTTCTCCACCATTGTTCTTTATTCCTACAATAGCTTCATTATGTCTTCTAGATATTTCCATATCTTGTAGGCTTTATCTACTTTCTTGATATCTAAAAAATCACTATCAGATAAGGCACTAATAAGGGCTTCTTTGGCAACTACATTTTGAGTGAACATATCATTTTGCTTAAGATTTGCATCTTCTTTTGCAAGATTTGATAAAGAGGGAATCTGAACTTCTCTAGTGGCTACTTCAAAAATCTCAAAACCAATGAAGTATAAATGTGTTGTCGTTTTGTTCTTCTAGTCTAGATAATTCTCTCCATAAAACTTAAGACTTTCTTTTCTAAAGAATGTCATCAGATCAACCTCAAGCTATTAAACTTTCTCTCAAAGGCACTTGGCTCTTATACTAATTGTTAGGAATAGTCCCAAAAGATAACTGAGAGGGGGTGGTGAATGAGTTATCTATAAGATTAAATTATTTATCTAGTTAAGTACTAAATAAAATTAAGCATATACACAATGAAATAACACTTAACACAACATCACAATTTTGGTTATGGGGAAACCCAAATAGGTAAAAAACCCCAGTGGGAATTGGCACCCACTCTAAACTGCACTAGAGTATAATGATCCCTATTAGAAGATATTACAACCCTATTAGGAGTTGATCTTTACAATGCATGAAGTAAAATGACTTGGCCAAAGGTCAGACCTTGTTAGGAGTCTTTTACAAATAACCCTGTTAAAGGTGTGGACACCATCTTCAGGAGCACATTGCTCAAATGGTTAAGGCTGCAACCTTCTGCATAATAGATACAGACTATATCTAGATCTTGGCGAACTGGAAAGTAGACCTTGTATGTTGATCAATTACAATGAATATCTTATACTCTTTTCTTCTTCACATAGATCTTCAACTGATGATTGATTGTCTCAATACATTCGCATCTTCTTCTCTGCACTCTCAATCACACTTTAGCAATCACAACTGACTGGATATAAGTATCTTACTCCAAATTTTATAATCAAGCTATCATGTGAGAAAATTCTTGAAATCATATTAGAGAAACAATATAACTCTTCAATAACATCTCCAATGGCTAAACCAAACATGCAACACAAATAGGACCGCAACTCAATATGAGTAGATGCATTGCTTCAGATAGTCGACTCCACCAAATTAACTAAAAATTTATTCACATGTTGAAATAAATTATGCACTCTTAACTCATCACCAAACATGAAACCAAACATGCATATAAAAATGATAGGTGCAACTACTAAAACAATGTAAACAATGTCAGCTCAATCAAATAAACTTAGGAAATCGTAACTGGAAAATAGAAACATCATAACTCAACTTGTATTGCACAAATAACTTTGCATCCATGAACATAGCATCATAAACATGTCTTCATCACAAATATAAATGCACAAGGCTCCATCATAACCACACTGAAAATCACATACAAAACTCTATCTATATCACCTTCAGGAATACTACTGATACAAATAACTACACAACTATTTGCACTTAGAATCAACCTCTATGTCTATGATATAATGCTAATAATATATCTAAGAAACATATTCTCATGGCTCTCTACATAGAACTACAATGCATGCTTCTTACCATATGTTGTGATCAATGACAAACATACAGTCAATACTGGTTTGTTGGTAAATCACCAACATAGATTTCCTATGTTATAAGATTAACAGAAGTACATTTATGATTATAACTATCAAAAAGGTATGAAATGCCTATGTACCAAAGAAAAATGGAGTGTTGATTATCTATTGAAGGTCCTAACATAATCACAATAAGAGATGTTACATCAACTCAATATAAAAGCTCTGACCAACTTATCTAAATAACAACTCAAGATATCAACCAACTATTGAATCGTATGAATGCAAGATAAGAATCAGAAAAAATTTATGATTTTCCATATTAATGACAAAGTAAACAGCCAAATTATCAATACCACCATGTTGAATACAAGGGAATGTACAACACTATAAGGAAAATTCCTTCCTAAAGGAAGCCTTGAACACCTATTCATAAAAGTCATATAAGGTGAGAATATTGTGGGAGTGCCTTTCTATTGGCAAGTTGACTATACTATTGTATATGACTATAATTAAGTGTTTTCATTATGGCCACAAATTCATATGGAGTTTTAGAGTTAGCGCACTTACTCATAAGATCAGAATTTGGTTAAGTATGGAAGATTGGATAGTCAACAAAGAACTAGGTGAATAGAGCATTAGCGTACGTCTGTATGACTAAGTTATGACATGAGCCCTTGAAGATAAGCTTCTAAGTATGTAATCATGATAAGTCTAAGAGTGCATGATCATATGAGCTAGTATGAAAAAGTTACAGCTAGATGAAGTGACACAGATAGTTAGCGGCAGAATAGAACAGAGCATGGAGCCAACTGTTGGTAATTTGGTTAGCAATTATAATATTGTTTTGTAAAGGCTATGTGCCTATTGTATTTAGGTTATAGACATGTCAATATCATTATATGTAAACATGCTTGAGCCAATTCATTTGGAGGCATTGTATGTAATAGGTTGAAGGCCAACCTAGTGAATAGTTTTGTTAGCACATATAAATAAGACATGCACCTTTGTAATTAGCAATGGCATGACAAATAAAGTTGAGAGTAGAAGAGAAAAATTATGTGAAGAGAAAGTGAGAATGTTGTAGAGCTTTAGAAGAGGTTAAAGCATCAGCACACAAAAAGGAATAGATCTGACAAGTAGTGTCATGGAAGTAGTTCACCTTGAAGATATAGTGTCTATTTGAGATCCAAAAGGTTGTAGCCTTCACCACTTGAGTAGTGAACTCTAGGACAGTGTGTCCCCACCTCTAACACATTTATTGTAAAATACTCCTAACAGGGTCTGACCCTTGACCAGGTCACTATTGGCAAGTTGACTGTATTGATGTATATGACTTAATACAATTTTTTCATTATGGCAACAAAGTCATATAGTAGTTTGGAGTAAGAAGACTTGATGAGAAGATCAGAAATCAGCTAAGTATTGAAGACTAGGTAGTGTATAGAGTTCCTACAGCTTAGAGCATCAACACACATGTGTACGGATGAATTATGGTATGTTCCCTGGAAGTTAAGCTAGTTAGACTATACTCATGCTTAGTATATGAGTGCAAAATCAAATATTCAAGGATATGAAAGATATAGTCAGTTGAAGTTGCACAGCCAATATGTGCCAGTAAAGAACAAAGCATGGAGTCGACAATTAGTATTTTGTTTTCTAGTCATAATATAAAGTTGTAAAGGCTATGCACCTATTGTATTTAGGTTTCTGACATATATACTTATTTTATTGTAAGCACACTTAAGCCAATTCATTTGGAAGCATTATTTGTAATAGGTCTAAGGGTTGACCTAGTTGTTTATTTTGTATGAGGGTATAAATATAAGATGTGCCCATTGTATTCAGCATGGAAGTTGAAAGAGAGAAATGTTAAGCAAAGAAGAAGTGTGTGAAGAAACTATGAGATGTATTAAAGCTTTGTAAGAGGTCAAAGCATCAGTGCATCAAAGGAACTGATTTGACAAGCAGTGTCACAATGAAAGTTCACTCGGTAGATATAGTGTGTATCTAATATCTGAAGGTTGTAGCCTTCATCATTTGAGCAGTGAGCTCTAGGACAGTGAGTCCACTCCCCTAACAGGGATCATTGTAAAAGAATCCTTTTAGGGTCTGACCCTTAACAAGGTCTACTATACTTAAAGCATTGTAAAGCTACTCCTAATAGGGTAAAGAATCTTCTAACAAGGATCACAAAACACTAGTACAGAATATTAGTGGGTGTCAATTGCCACTGGGGTTTTTACCTATTTGGGTTTCCCCATAATCATATTGGTGTCATGTGTTGATTTCATGTTTCATGTTTATGTGAATGTTTAATTTAGTACTTAAGAATTTAAGTTCAGTATAAAGATCAAAGAGAATAGTTAAAATATAGTGAAAACTAATTCATCCGCCCCCTCTCAGTGTTCCCATTCCTAAAAATTGGTATCAGAGCTTTGGTCCTCAGGAAAGAAGTTTAACCACTTGAGGAGATCATGGATAAAGTAGAAATGAAACATGTAAAAATCAATCTTGAAGCCGCTCTTGAAGATCTGGACAAATCAAAAAGAGAAATTGAAGAACTAAAAGAAAAAGTCAGTGATGCACAATTAGTTATCAAAAGGCTAAGAAAGGATCTAAAAGAATGTTCCACTAGTGATTTGGGGATAATGGTCAAAAATCTAAATGAAGAAAATACATCCTTAAAAGAACAGCTTGATAATTTGATGACAAACTGATTAACAACTAGGAAACATACAATGAATAGGTCAAAGAGAATCTTCAACTCAATGAAGAATTAAGAATAGCAAACATGGATATCTTGGAAATAAGAAACACCAAAGAAATCTTGGAAACAAAATTAAAAGAAACAAAGGATCACATTGACAAATTGCACACCAGTTCTAATTTGATAGAATCTTAGCTGTATGCAAGGAGAGCCAAAGGAGACACTAGCTCTATTGAATACAGTTAGGCACAAAACCAAATTGACAACATGCGAGGAAGAAAGGATACACAAAAGGACTCTACTAATACTGAGAAGATTGAAGATCAAACCAAAGACAATAATGGACCTCCTAAAACTGAGCTCAAGCCTGGAGAATGCACTTGTTTTGCATGTAACAAGCATGGACACATTGCAAGAAATTTTATAGAGGTAAGACCTTTTAATGGTTACGGTTGTTCATGCAACAGATTTGTTCATAAAGCTATGAATTGCAAGACTAGCAAGAAGAATAGGATTCAACATGATCAAAGGAATCAAAATCAGACAAATGTAAGAAGTTCTTAGAATGTTACATGTCAAATATGTAACTATAATGGTCACTCAACCAGAACATGTAAAATGGTGACTCATGTCAATGCGCTAAGGAATATAAGACCACTAGTCATTTGTCACTCTTGTAACGATGCTAGACATATATCAAGGATCTATAGATCAAGGATGCAAGGTCAAGAAAGCCCTAAAATGGCCAAAGAACCAGTATTGGATCCCGAAGGACAATTCAATTTTATGAAAGCCTCAGATGATACGAGCTTGATTTGATCAGAAAAGAAGAAGGAAAAGATTGATGAGAATGTATTGGATGCTTCCCTAGTGGATGTACCCTCTACATTTGGATGAATGGCCCTCAAGGTCATAGGGGAGATAATTTAGCTCTAGACCCCTGTATGGCTAGTATACTCATTCTCAAAGTATGTGCCTTTGGACTTAAGCTTTTGGAGTGTATAGGAACTTTCCTGCAAGAGCACACATGTTGATTGTTAGTAGAACTTGAGTTGGTAATTTTGAAGTGACAACCTGGTTTACGCGACTTACATTAATGGAAAAATTCTTACTTTAAGTACATAGAATGTTGTTTCATTACTCATTGCATTCAAAGTCAGAGTGCTTGGAGAGAAGAAAGAGCCTTGGAAGTTGTTGTGAAGACTTGGAGATTGATCTATCTAAGAGTAGCAGTGCATTTGGTCAGTTGCAGAAACCCTAGCTCATTACACTAATTCAGAAGCCTTCAGATTATCTCAGAGTTCAATTGGAATGAAATTAACAAGTCATGGCCACTCCCATTGTTTATGATGTTGCTAAGAAGAAAATATATGTATTCAAGAGACATCCATTCAAGTCATTCCTAGATGACTTAGAGGGAGCATTCTCTTGCATGCCTATGGGCATTATGCATGTTGAGGATATTAGGGAATATATCTATTGCAAGAAAGAAACTGTTGGACTAGATAGGTTAAGGGCACACATGGATACAATGTTGAAATAGGATAAAACATTCATGGATGAATATGTCAAATGGAATGATCACCCTATTGTTGAGTATGCTATGACATATGAATTCTATGAGACTGAATGGATAAGGATCTTATTGAGCAGAATCCATGATGATCTATTTTGGATTGGTGATGTACCAGTAAGAATCACAAGTGATCTGATACAAGAGATGATAGGCCTCTCTAAGATAGGCACCGTCCTTCCTGTGGGAAAGGATGTGAGGAAGATAGTTGAGAAAACTTGTAAGTCTAGAAGTGATAGGCATGACATGACTATAGAGCCTATAGAGCAAGCAGACATCAAATTGATGTCAATGATATGGGGTTATAGGTTTCTTCACACTAGCAGGGTAAATAGTGTGTTAGCAGGCCCTATTTTGGCAGCCATCAGAGTTGTGAAGGAAGATGGGGAGTTCAATCTGTATGAGATCTTGCACACATAGATGATTGATAACATCAAGGCCATCAAACATGACAAGACAAAGATGTTCAAGTTTGGGTCCTTAATCATCTATATGTACCTTCATATAGTTGGGAAAGTGTCAGATTTGTATTTGTACAAATCCATGCCAACCATGCCACAGATATCCCTCAAACAATCCATCGAGAGCACATTAAGAGACTATGTAACATTGGAATTGAAAACCTTTAGGGAAAAGATGCAAATGAGGTATAGGATTCTAGAAAGCATTGAGGAAAAGTATAAGGATTGAATATGCTTTATGGTTGAAACTGATACTACTTGCATGGAAGCTGTTGAACCAAGAAGTAAGTGGATTCATCCACTTGGCTATGAAGTAGAGGAATAGGTCCTTGAGGCATATGCGCAGGTACTTCTATCATCCCCCAAAGATCCTAATGAGCCTAGGTGGGGAACTTATGAAGAGAAGACAAGAGAAGTAGACACAAAGCTAAATAGCGCAACAACAAAAAGAAAAGTTGCTAAAGTCACATCAAAGATCTTGAGAATACATGGTGTGTCTCAAGTAGACCTTGATAAGGAAAGGGAAGAAAAGATAGCATTGGAAATTAAGAGTGTATCCACAATAGGAGCTGATTCTAATGATCCTAAGAAGAAGAAGATAAAAACTAAAAAAGATGATAGTCAGAAGGGTAAAGAAGGCACCACTCCTTTTTTGCCCAAAGATACTATGGACCTTACCACTCCTTTAGAGTATAAGCCAATAGCTAGGAGGAAGAAAGCATCCAGCACTAGTCATCCATCCTTATGAGCTACAAGAAGTAGGAAAAACATTCAAGCACCCCCTAAGGCAGGATTCAAACCAAGCCTTAAAGTCTTGAGCACAAGAATTATTGATGAGGGAAGAATTGATCAAGTAGGGAAGTTTTATGACACATACAATATGATTGACAAATCATAAATTCATGGTATGATTGTCAAACATTTGATCAAGTTCAAAAAGACAATTTTGGAGTTAAAAACTTTGATTCTGGATAAATTGTGGGATATTTTAGAGTTCCAAAAGAGACAAGCAAATGAAGAGGATTTAAGGATCAAATAAAAGATCTTAGATGAAAGTATGCCAGTATGTTCTCTAGAAGAAAAATCTATGTTGCTAAACTTGGTGAAGCCACATTTGAGAACCAAACTAAGGACACTCTATATCATGGACAAGAATTATGATCTAGTCACCAAAGAGATAGAGAAGGTATTTGAGAAGGTTTTCATGGATAGACACATGTATCCTCTTGTTGTGCCCATAGTACAAGTAACCAATAAGGAAGATAAAGTGGCAAAGCCCACTAATGTACCAGTATCAAGTTGACAGGTCCCAACGCCCATAGTAGAAACTCAAACAGAGGCAGACAAGTCTACACCCATCTTAGAATAACACAAAGAAAACACTATTATCATAGATAATGTGGAGATAGCCATGGAGGCTACTGATAAGGATTTGGATAAGTTTGAGGAAGCATTTGTCAATACTGAAGAAACTAAAATCTTATGCAGAAATACACCTCCCACTCATCAAGAAGAAGTGCTTATTGAAGACATATCAAATGAGAAAGAAGAAGAAAAGAAAGAAGAAGGAGAAGAAGAAAAAGAAAGTAAACATAAAGATGAAACTTTTGTTGAACTGGTCATAGTGAAACAAGAAGTGATGGATAGCATTCCCATCACTCCTTCCTTAGCATTGTTGTCAAGTTTGACACCTGACACAAGTAGCTTGGACTCATGGAGAGAAGAACACCTGATTAAGTTCAACATCTTAGCTATGGAGAAGGCAAAGGAGAAGCAAGTCATGAGAAATCCTCTCCTTGTGGAATCAATGAACATTCTAAATAGTTTGTTGCTTGCGAATAAGAAAGTGCTAAAAGTACACTCAGTTGATGATGTGAGTATAGTCATCTCACAGTTCAAAAGCAATTTTTCTAGCCTAGAAGAATCTGCATCCATAGTGGCATAAGAGAAGTACTTAAAGAAGAGACTAAATGAACTGATGAGAAATTTTGCACTGGACATGAATTCACTTAAGACTGGTCAAGCTTCCTTGAAAGAATTTGTAGATGAAGGAAGGAAAATCATTGCAGACTGCATGGAACAAGATAAGCTTACTAATGCTCATTTTAAAATAAAAGAGGCACAAGCTATGATTGAGAAAGTGAAGAATTTAGTGAAAGAAAAATCCACTGATGTGAACATGTGCAAAAACATCTACAAAGGTTAGTTGGACAAGATTGAAAAGGAAAGAAAAGAGATGGAAAAGATAAGTTCTAGACAAACTCAGTTGAGGAATGCTCTTGTGCCCTCACTAGACATTCTCAATCAGAATATAAAGGAGATTGATGCCACCATGATAACCTATGATCAAGGTCTAAGCATAGATTTGAAGAAGATGGAGAAGCTTTAGTATGCTTTATACGCCCATCTCTAGATAGTTAACTCATTGATAACCTTTTGGAAGAAGGAGATCCAGAACCTCAATGTACCATATCCAGATGTTTTCCCTTAGTGAGTATGTGTAGATATAATTTTTTGTAACACCTTTTTCATTAATGTCAAAGGGAGAGTTGTGTATAAAACATGGAGTATATAATATGTATAGGGAGATATAAGATTATGTATAAAAAATGTATTGAAGACAAAAAGTTTGTGTTAAGGGATAGTTAGCAGCTTGGCCATATTCCTTTGTTACCATCAATGACAAAGGGGAGATTGTTGGAAAGTTCACTATACTAATGTATATGACTTAATATAGTGTTTTCATTATGGAAAAAAATTCATATAGCAGTTTGGAGTGAGCGCACTTGATCAGAAGATCAGAAATCAGCTAAGTGTTGAAGACTGGGCAATGTACAGAGTTCCTGCAGCTCAGAGCATCAGCGCACGTGTGTATGGATGAATTATGGTATGCACCCTCGAAGTTAAGTTAGTTAGACTATACTCAAGCTTAGTCTATGAGCACATAATCAGATATGCAAGGATATGAAAGATATAGTCAGTTGAAGTTGCACAGCCAGTATGTGCCAGCAAAGAATAGAGCATGCAGCCGATAGTTAGTATTTTGTTTTGTGGTCATAATATAAAGTTGTAAAGGCTATACACCTATTTTATTTTTTTTTCTAACATATATACTTTTTTTTTTGTAAGAACACTTAAGCCAATTCATTTGGAAGCATTATTTGTAATAGGTCTAAGGACCAACCTAGTTGTTTATTTTGTATGAGCGTATAAATATAAGATATGCCCATTGTATTCAGCATGGAAGTAGAAAGAGAGAAATGTTAAGGAAAGCAGAAGTGTGAAAATACACTATGAGATGTATTAAAGCTTTGTAAGAGGTCAAAGCATCAGTGCATCAAAGGAATTGATCTAACAAGTAGTGTCACAGTGAGAGTTCATTTGGTAGATATAGTGTGTATCTGATATCTAAAGGTTGTAGCCTTCATCATTTGAGTAGTGAGCTCTAGGATAGTGAGTCCACTCCCCTGATAGGTATCATTGTAAAAGACTCCTAACAGGGTCTGACCCTTAACAAGGTCTACTAAACTTAAAGCATTGTAAAGCTACTCCTAACAGCGTAAAGGATCTTCTAACAAGGATCACAAAACACTAGTGCAAAATATTAGTGGGTGTCAATTCCCACCAGGGTTTTTAACTATTTGGGTTTCCCCCTAATCATATTGGTGTCATGTGTTGATTTCATGTTTCATGTTTATGTGAATGTTTAATTCAGTACTTAAGCATTTAAGTTCAGTATAAAGATCAAAGAGAAAAGTTAAAATATAGTGAACACTGATTCACCCACCCTCTTAGTGTTCCCATTCCTAATAGTCACTGTACTAAAAGCATTGTAAAGACAAAATCCTAACAAGGTTGTAATATCTTCTAATAGGGATCATAATACACTAGTGTAGTTTTTAGTGGGTGTCAATTCCAATCAGGGTTTTTACCTATTTGTTTTTCCCCATAATCATATTTGTTGTTATGTATTATGATTTTTTATCCTACTTGCATTGATATTCATTTTAGTACTTAAGAAATTAAGTTAAGTTTCAAGATATTAGAAAAAGTAATAATATATAGAACACTGATTCACCCCCCCCCTCTCAATATTCCCATTCCTAAAAAATTGTATCAGAGCTAAGGTCCTCTGAAGAAAAGTTTAACCACTTGAGGAGATCATGGATATCGGAGAATTGAAACACTTGAAGAAGAATCTTGAAGCAGCTCTTGAAGATCTTGACAGATTTGAAAAAGAAATTGAAGAACTGAAAGAAAAGGTTAATGGTTCTCAAGAAGTCATCAAGAAACTGAGAAAAGATTTGAAGGATTGTTCAAATAGTGATTTAGGGAAAATGGTCAAAAATTTGAATGATGAAAACACATCTCTAAAGGATCAGACTGAAGAGTTGGATAAAAAGTTGTTTAACAATCAAGAAGCCTATGAAGAACAGGTTAATGAAAACAAATAGTTGGATAAAGAACTGAGGAAAGCAAACATGAAAATCTTGGAGTTAGAAAATAACAAGAAGTAAGTGGAATCTGAATTGACTAAAGCTAAAAATCAGATTGGCAAATTACACACAAGCAAGGATCTAATTATAGAATCACAGTTGTATGCACAAAAGATTAAAGGAGATACCATTGGTATTGGATTTAATGAAGCCCAAGTTTAGATTGATGCTATGTGAGATAGACTGAAATCTCCTAAACAACCTACATAAGCTAAGAAGACTGAAGATGCCACTGAAGCTAAAGCAAAACCATCTAAAAATGACCTCAAGCTAGTAAATAAAACTTGTTATACCTATAACAAGCATGGTCACATAGCAAGAGATTGTAAAGAGGTAAGACCTTTCAATGGTTACTGTTAGTCATGCAATAAGTTTGGTCATAGAGCTATGAATTATAGATCAAATCAAAGAAATTAGACTCAAAAAAATTAGAGAAGTCATCCACAATAGAATATTCAAAGTCCTCAAAACATGAAATGTCAGATATGTAATTATAATGGTCACACAGCTAGATAATGCAAAATGGTAACTTGCATCAATGCATCGAGGAATATAAGGCCTCCAATTATTTTTCACTCTTGTAACAAGGCTGGACACATCTCAAAGTTTTACAAATCAAAAGCGCAAAGACAAGAAAGCCCTAATAATTCACAAAAGTCAATTCTAGATGAAGCAGGAGAAGTCAAGTTTGTGCAAGCTACAGAAGATGCAAGCATGATTTGGAAGGAAGAAAAGATGGATAATGTTGGTGAAATAGTTGAGGATGCATCCGCAATGGACTCACCTCCTATTTATGGTTAAATGACCATTATGGTCATAGGGGGAGCTAGATTAGCTCTAGACCCTTGCACAGCTAGTATAGTCACTCTCAGAGTATGTGCCTTTGGCTATATCTATTTGGAGACAAATAGATGTCGCATGAAAGAGCACACTGCTTGATCATTAGTAGAAAGGAAGATTGGAATTCTCTGTGGGATTTTGTATTTACTCGATAAGTATTAATGGAGGAAAGTTGTTTTTATAGTCACCAAAGATACTTTATTCACACATTTGAATTCAAGGTTGAGCATCTGAAGATCACAAGAGTTTAAGCAGTTGAGTTGTAAAGAATTGTAGTTGGATTATCAGCGAAAGGAAGTTAAGTTTATTGCAAAGCCCTAGTTTGAACATGATGGTTTAGAAACCCTTGTAAACCTCTTTGAAGCCTTAAATCAAGTAAGTTATGGCTACACCAATTGCTTTTGGTGTTGCTAAAAGAAAGAGGTACATATTTAAGAAGCAACCATTCAAGTCTACCCTAGATGATTTGGAAGGAGCATTCTCTAGGACTCCTATGGGAATTATGCATGTAGAGGACATACACATATATATTTATTAAAAGAAGGAACCTGCTAGATTAGATGGAATCATGTTGTACATAGAAACCATGATGAATCTAAACAAAACCTTCCTAGATGAGTTCGTGCACTTGGAAGACAACCCTATTGTTGAGTATGCTACAACATATGAGTTTTATGAATCTAAATGGATAAAGATTATTTTGAGTAGAATTCATGATGAATTATTCTAGATTGGTGAAGTCCCTATCAAAATAACTACTGATCTCATTATGAGATGACTAGATTACCTAAGATTGACACCATCCTTCCCACTAGAAAGGATGTTAGGAAATAGGTAGAACAAGCCTATAAGCCATGTAGTGATAAGCACAGCATGACCATTGAGTCAATTGAGGAGAAAGACATCAAGCTCATGTCTATGATACTTGGATATAGGTTTCAACATGCAAATAGGGTAAATAGTGTGTCTGCAGCCACTATTTTAGTAGCCATAAGGATTGTAAAAGAAAATGGAGACTTCAACCTGTCTGAGATATTGTGTGCATAGTTGATGGACAATATAAGGGCAATCAAACATTAAAAAAGTAAGATATTTAGGTTTGGATCACTAATAATCAATATTTACTTCCATATAGTTGGTAAAGTGTCAAATCTCTATCTAGACAAGAGTCTGGCCACAATGCCTCAAATTTCATTCAAGGAATCATCAGAGAGTACCTTGAAGGACTACATGGAATTGGAAATCAAAAATTTTAGGATAAAGATGCAGAGAAGGTATAGGATACTTGAGAGCATATTTGAAAAGTACAAGGACAACATTTGTTTCATGGTGGAGATAGACATAACTTGTATGGAAGCTATAGAGCCTAGAACTAAGTGGATTCATCCACTTGGCTATGAAGTGGAGGAACATATCCTAGAAGCATATGAACAAGTCCTTCTATCAATGCTGAAGGATCCCAATGAACCAAGATGGGCTACCTATGAAGAAAAGACTAGACAGGTTGATTCAGTCCTAAATAGTGCTATGATCAAGAGGAAAGCATTTAAAATCACCCTTGAGATATTAAAGATTCATGGTGTCACTCAAGATGGCCTAGATAAGGCAAGGGAAGCCAAGATTTCAATGCAACTTGAGAGTGCACCTTCTTCTAAAGAAAAATAGAGAAGATTGATGACCCTAAGGAGAAGAAAGTAAAAATTGAGAAAATAGATGATCCCAAGGAAAAGAAGAGTAAGACAGATGATATCACTCCTGCACCCATAGGTACAATTGACTTGGAGTCCACACCCCCTCTTGAGAATAGTAGGATGCCTAAGAGGAAGAAGCAGACTGGCACAAGTCATCCATCCTCTAGAATAACTAGAAGTCAAAGGAGAAACACTCAAGCACCTCTTGAGGTAGGATTCAGACTGAATCTACAAGTGTTGAGGACTAGGATAATTGATGAAATATCTAAGTTCTATGATAAATATAGTGAGATTGACAAATATGAGATCCATTCCATGTGATAATAGAACATATCATTAAGTTCAAGAAGATAGTCTTGGAACTTAAGATAGTTATTCTAGATAGTGTATGGAACATCTTAGAGTTTTTGAAGAGATGGGCTATTGAGGAAGACTTCAGAATAAGGTAAAAGATATTAGATGAAAGCATCCCTGTTCTCTTATTTGAAGAAAAATCATTTCTATTGGATTTGGTGAAACCACACCTTAGAACCAAACTGAGTACCCTTCAGATCATGAACAAAGACTATGAGTTGGTAGCCAAGGAGATTGAAAAAGCATTTGAAAAGGTGTTCTTTGATAGGCACATGTATCCACCTACTATGCCTACAACTCAAGTGCCCTATGAGCAAGCCAAGGAGTCAGAGATCCCTAATGCACCTATAACAGGTCCGTAGGATTCAACACCCAAAGCAACAGTGCCCACTGATGCAATGGAATCTGCACCCATGCCTTGAACAAAAGATGATACAATAATGATTGATGATGTGGAAATATCAATGGCAGCCATGGATAAGGACTTGGATAAGTTTGAGGAAGCCTTTGTGGGTACAGAAGAGGCTGAAATTCTATGTATGTAGCAAGAATAAGTTCAGAGTGAGGATCTAATAGGACAAGAAGAAGAAAAGGAGAAAGAGGATGAAGAGAAGAAAGATGAATCGGTAGATGAGCCCTCTATTGAGATTCCAATAATTGTTAAGACGAAGGTAATGGATGTTATCAAACTTCACTCCTTACCCCTAAGCCCTCAATATAATTGTTGTCAAGTCTGACTCCTGACACAAGTTTAGATTCATGGGGAGAAGAAGACCTAATTAAGATTAGTGTGCTTGCAATGGAGAAGGCTAAGGAGAAACAGGTGATGAGGAATCCATTGTTTGTCTAATCATTCAACATTTTGAGTAGCTTATTGCCTGCATGAACGAAAGTGCCAATTATACACTCAGTGGATGATGCCAACACCATTATGACAAGCTTTAAAGAAAAATTTTCAAGCCTAGAAGAATCAGCATCCAAGGTTGTAAAAGAAAAGTATCTCAAAAAGAGGCTAAGTGAATTGATAGGAAACTTCACACTTGACCTTATCTCCTTAAAAGTTGGTCAAGCTTTGTTGAAGGAGATAGAAACTAAAGGAAGACAAATCATAGTTGATTGTATGGACAAGAACAAATTAACTACAGACCTCTCAAAGAAGATTCAAGAAGTTGAATTAATGATAGAAGTAGTAAGGAAATTAGTAGAAGATCCCTCCATAGATGTAAACATGTGCAATAATGTCCACCAAAGATAATTGGATAGAATAGAGAAGGCAAAGAAAGAAATGGCCAAGATAAGGACAAGGAAAACTCAATTAAGAAATGCACTTGCACCCTCATTGGATGTGCTAAATAAGAATATCAAGGAGATCAATGCCACTATGGTGACATATGATCAAGGTCCAAGTTTATATTTGGAGAAGATGGAGAATTTGATTTATACTTTGTGTTTTGATCTTTAGACTATAAATGCACTGAAAGCATTTTGGCAGCAAGAGATCCAGAACTTGAAGATTGTATATCCAGATGTACTCACCTTGTAAGTACTTGTAGATACATTTTTTTGAGCACCTTTGTCATTAATGTCAAAGGGGGAGTATAGTATATAGTAGAAGGGAGAATATGGAGATATGCATATGATGTAAAGGGGAGTAGAGTATATAGTAGAAGGGAGATATAAGAAAGAGTATATGTTAGAAAGTTTTGTATAAAGATACAGTTAGTAACTTTGCCATATTCCTTTGTTTCCATTAATGAAAAAGGGGGAGATTGTTGGAAATTTGACTATACTATTGTATATGACTATAACTAATTGTTTTCATTATAGAAACAAATTCATTTGGAGTTTTTGAGTCAACGCAATTACTCATAAGATAAGAATTTGGTTAAGTATGGAAGACTAGATAGCTAGTAGAGCACTAGGTGAAGAGAGCATCAACACACGTGTGCATGAATTCAAGTTATGACATGCAACCTTAAAACTAAGCTTATGAGTGTGTAATCATGCTAAGTCTAAGAGTGCATGATCATATGAGCTAGTATGAAGAAGTTACTGTCAAATGAAGTGACACAAATAGGGAGCAACAGAACATAACAGAGCATGGAGTTGACTATTGATAATTTGGTTAGCACTTATAATATTGTTTTGCAAAGGCTATGTGCCTATTGTATTTAGGTTATAGACATGTCAATATCAATATATGTAAACATGCTTGAACCAATTCATTTGGAAGCGTTGTATGTAACAGGTTGAAGGCTGACTTAGTGAATAGTTTTTTCAACACATATAAATAAGACATAGGACTTTGCAATTAGCAATGGCATGAAAAATAAAGTTGAGAGAAGTGGAGAAAAATTATGCGAAGAGAAAGTTAGAATGTTGCAGATCTTTACAAGAGGTTAAAGTATCAACACACAAAAAGGAATTGATCTGACAAGTAGTGTCATAGCAGCAGTTCACTTGCAGATATAGTGTGTATTTGAGATCCAGAAGGTTGTATCCTTCACCACTTGAGAAGTGATCTCCAAGACAGTGTGTCCCCACCCCTAAAAAGGTTATTGTAAAAGACTCCTAACAGGGTCCAACCCTTAACCAGGTCACTGTACTAAAAGCATTGTAAAGACCAACTCCTAACAAGGTTGTAAGATCTTCTATCAGGGATCATAATACATCAGTGTAGTTCTTAGTGGGTGTCAATTCCCACTGGGTTTTTTACCTATTTGGGTTTCCCCATAATCATATTTGGTGTTATGTATTATGATTTATTATCTTACTTGCATTGATATTCATTTCAGTACTTAAGTAATTAAGTTAATTTTCAAGATATTAGAAAAAGTAATAATATATAGAACACTGATTCACCCCCCCCCCCCCCCCTCTCAGTGTTCCCATTCCTAACAGTTTCCATCCTACGAGGAAGCAATAATGCTTTCTTAGAATCTTTCCTCACATGAAGGATACCCAACCCAACTAGAAGTAGTCTAAGAAAGAAAAACTAATTGGAGTAATTGAATTCATGCAATAATAATTCTTTAACTAATACAGAAAGAATCCTATAGCATAGAAAGCACATGCAAGGATTGTGCAAACATAAGCATCAACCTTTGGTTGACTACCAATAAATCATATTCAATCCTTCTTGATCATTCTTGTTTAGAAAAGTAAGCATTCTCAAAAAATTATCCCAATATGAAAGAAATAATCAAGAATGCCTCTACTTATCTATCTATCGAGTAAATGGATTATTTAGTTAAAATGTGCATCATTTAAATAAAAACTATAAACTAGCCTCAAAATGACATCCTGTAAGAAATATAAATGCACTTATGCATACAACCACAATTTAGGAATATACATGGAATCTAATTTGATCTCTATGCTAAACTAATAATCCATTCACATGTTTATCAATAAGAAATATGAAAGCATCCAAAAGCTTGTAAATCAAGACATGGCATTTCTTACTTCTGTAGTATTTCTACTTCTTATCAAAAGGATTCCATAAAATTCATTATCCTTGACATTAGCTTAAATTTAAATAAACGTAACAATATTTACAAATAAGAACATAGTAGAGTAGAACTTTTATTTCCCTAGTATAAATATCTTTGTAAGTATCCAATAATCATACTATATAATTGAACAACTTATCTATCCTATTGTGTCAGTGCTTTGATACCCATTATGAAGAAGATCGAGATGTTCAAAGAAAATAAAATACACAATGTTCCTAGTATTCAATTGTCACGTAGCATGTTTTATGTATGGAGGTATTATCTTAGAAATAAAAAATACTTTCTATAGAAATCCTGATAATTTCAAAGCTATTTTATTATAATACCTGCATTATAAAGTGCAAAATCATGGTTTGACCTTTTTTTGAAAATTGGCCTGTGAGATATTTTTATAAAGAAATAAGGTTTTCAAATAATTTATGAAATATGTTTGATAGATTAACTGGATGTTCTACTTTCATTTATGTATTTCTTATAGATGTTTGACAATAGATCACCCAGGATGTCATCTCATAAAACATACACAAGCGTATTGTGCCCTAGTTGACTAATAACTTGTAGTTTAGTGAATCTCATGACGGTGTTACAGGTGTGTTTTATTAATTCCAATTCCTTTATAGATAAATTATTTGAACATGGTCTGCATCAATGTTATTTGGTAAATTCCCACTTCCATAGGTTATCATGCTTTGATGGTTCTTTAACCATGTTGGCCATTTTATGAAGCCAACTAAAATATGACTTATGGGTAGGAAAATTTAATGATTTTCAAACCATAATATCCCACATAACAAATGCCTTCCTTAGAGAGTGGGTATCGTGGTAAGATTGCATTTCTTGAGGCATTCCTATCGAATATTACACCTCGGTTAGGCATGTAATTTAATGTAGAAAGAAAGGATTTATTTAATCAAATCTAAATTTTTTATTGTAACCAACACCTACTTCAAGTAGTGACTTCTACAATGGGATATTTGACAGAGAAACTTTTCAAGCTAAACTCAACGATATTTAAATCAGAGAAAGATATAATGGTTTGGTAGAACTATAGCATTCATTAAATTGATAAAAGTCTTGCACAAAGTCTTAAAAAATATAGCTTCAATAAAAAAAAAATCTAAAACAGATGTCATGCTAATCTAGACGTAAACCCTTTCACTAGCAATGATATATTTTCAATTGACTTGCAAAAGTATTCCCAATGGAGAAAGAATAATCTAAGGTACTCATCCTTTGAAAGTAGATAAGGAATTTGAACTGCTAACAAAAATTATGGGATCCGAATGTTAATGAAACAAAATCTATTTACTCCTACGATGAAATTTCATATTCTTAAAAAGAGAGCCTTTTTTCTTATTTCAAACACAAATATGGTTAGCTTCAACTAAGCGGGTCAAGAAGGTAAGGATCTATGGCTACTAGAAATGTACTTTTTAAGAGATAAGAAAACACACAAACAAAGAACCCAAATTGAGTACTTCAAAGTTTATAATATCTTGATACTTCACACCATAATTCAGCGAGAATAAGAATGAATATCAAATTAAAGCTCTTTGTCCCAAAATTTCACTATAAGAGTCTGAATAATTTAATAAGCCTCTATCAAATGAACACTAAAAGGGTAAAGAGGAACTTCTAGCACAAGGTTTTATAGTTTCCTATTATGGAAGAGTCCTTTATCATTTCTATGATCTCAATTATTGGTAGTCCTTTGATTAGGTATGCTTGAGAAAATAAACATGTTCCCTTAGTGTATATTCACAACTTCACCATCAATCGCCTTTTTCTCTAAACAAAGCTCAATTTCCCTACATACTTCCTAAAGTTGGTTGTATTATAAACCTATAGCATCTTGGGGAAAACACTAGGCTAGAATATTTTTGGTGGATCCTCCCACATTTCCTTATCCTAGGTAAAAATACCATCACCCAGAAGATCAAATTGAATCTCATGTGCAGTCCTCCCCTCAAACATGGGAATTTTTCTAGCATAATCTATGATCCATTCATACAAGTGGTGAAAATTTGTAGTGTGTTCCAAAGTAGAAATGAGAAAAGACCTAATGGTTTATGTCCCCCTAGAATTTGATCCCTTGATCTCCTAATCCAAGTCCCAAAATATCCAATACTGCTACAACTAGTCTTATATACAAGATAAGATAGTAAGGCATGGTCCACCAAAAGTAAAAAGTTGTGCATAGTAAATCCCATTGTCAATTTTTTTAATTGATGAAGCTACCTTTCATAGGACACCTAAGACCACAAATGAAAAATAATAGACATATGCGCTAAACAACTATGCCACCACCCCCTGACTCAAGATCTCATGAAAAATAATAAATGTACGACAACTAATCTAAGGGTTATGTTATTTGATCGTAGCAGAGTGGAAGATATGAGTCATGCCTTTAGCAAGTATTTAATTTATCTCGCAACTACCTCTATGATATATTAATTTGGATAGTTAATTAACAAATGTGTAACTAAAGAAAACTTCCCACTACTTCTGTCAATCTCAATTTAAAAAAAAAAATTAAAATAGGTTGTGACAATAGTAAACTATCATCATCTAAAGAAATGTCAAAAGGATGAGGATCCTTATAATTTGGGTTTCCCTAAAAAATATCCAAAGAAATAAATCAATTGACTTTGAATAGGTAAGAGAACCTTCTTTGACAAGATAAACAGAGAGCTATTAAACATAAACCAAAGGCAAACCCAACTCTTTACAAGTCAAGTTTCCTAAATTCGGCTATGCATAAGCACACCCATATTAATGAGAAGAGGTGGATGACATCATAGATTTTTAGGACCTCCATCATGGGTATTATTATCTATGAAAGCCAAATAATAAGAGCCACATGAGCAATTATAGTGTGAAAAACTATGACGTCTAGAAGTTTGTCTTAACCCATGTTAATGATCTCAAGGATGAGGGATCTCGTGAAACTTGAACATGTCATATTCAAATTTAAACATAAAATATGTCTTTCCAATGGAAATATAATTTTACATCCCAACTATTTTATAGTAAATTAATCCATCCTCAAGCTTGGGGTGAAATGGTGAACTCAAGTAATACTAAAATATTTTAATATACTTCAAGTACACCTAAAATAAAATATTTTTATAATTTTAAAAATATCAACATATTCATGGATAAGACAACATAATAGTGTTGGAGTTGATGAAAAAACAATCCACAACTTCCAAGAACACCTGCATAGAAACACCTATCACAGAAAGAAAGAAGCAAAAGTTATGAAGGCCTAAATGCAAGGATCCATGAAAGAGGAGACATTCATGATGTGGAAAAAAAAATTACAATCAATTAAAATAAATGTGCTATGTTTACAAGTGAGATCAATCCTTATAAAAGGAGATGAAAACCCTAAAAATGAAACCTAAGTTGCATAATAATAACTTTAATAAAAAAATTAATCATTATATGCCTAAAGTTTAGCTTAAGTAAAGAAAGAGGTAATAAGTTACTTAATAATTAAATCAATATAATTTGCTTAATAATAAAAACAACTTATTACTCTAACATCCTGCCCCTCCCTCCCCCCTTAAGATAAACTTAAGGAGTAGCTAAAAACCTAGAACTACTAATGAAAGAAAATGAGTCTTGGCAACAAAGGCATGATTAGGTACCCAAGTACAAAAGAGAGTCTCTATAAAGTGGAGAAATAGATAAAACCACATGGGAAAAACTCTACTCTAAAAAGAGACAAAGACTAGTTTGAAGGACTGATGAAGCCTCTGAAACTATGGAATATTCAAAAAAATAGGAACACAAATGAACATGTAGAACATCATTGAAGCAAGAAGTTGAAAACTCTATCAAGAAGTAACTACTGATCTGGAGAACCTGCATTGAAATTGAACATGACCAAGTAGAGAAGATTGTAATATGTATATAAGTTCCCTAAAATGACACTACTTGAATTAGGGAGCAAATAAGTGAAATTGAAGATAAAGATGGCATAAAACACTAAAGCCTGAAGAGCTAATCAATCAAAGATGGAAGTGTGCCTCCAAAAGATAGGAATGAAAGAGTGTCCATATGGTAAATGATCTATCTCACTGAAAATGCATAGGTACCCAGCCACTGCACCAACCTAGTACATAGGAACAAATACTAAATACATAGCTCACTCAATCAAACCAAGAAAGTAGAAGAACCAATAGTAGAAAACCCCCATAATGCTGCAAATGGAGAAGTGACAGATACACTAAAAAGATTGGCTAATATGAACTACATGATGAATAACCAAGAACATCAAAGGTGTAGAGGTAGTAAAATCACAAATAAAGATATCTTAAGGTGAATGTCATTGGAGAAAATCTACTTGAAAAAGGTAGATACCAAACAAAGGAAAACATCAAACCCTTCATGGCAATTTATAATGGAGTGCGGGTACAAAAGGCACAAAGATGTGCAAGATCCCAAGCATGTAAGAGAATGCCACTTTATCTTAGTGTGTTTGCATAAAAAAATTCTTGCAAAATGATGTATACAATGCTCAAAGAAGAGCTAAGACTTCTAGAAAAAAAAAAAGAACAACCAAAGAAGAGCCATCCCATATAGGAAAAAGATTGCAAGACTTGAAACATCCAAGGTATCTACAAGAGTGAAGATATGAAAAAAGTGAATAACATATTGCTAGAGTAGAATCTGGAAAAATTACTGATAACATTGGAAATTTCATAGAACAAGCTTTCCAAAAATAAATCATTTTCCAAAAACGGAGTCCAGATGTGTAAGATATGGCTCTCGGAGTGCAGAAAGGAACTTTTGCATTTTACAAAAAAAACAACTATAGAAAAACTAAAATTCAAAAATTCAAACTTCTAGATCTAGATAGAGATCAGATAGAGCTTTCTGATGATATCTTATTTTCTTGATTTTAACACTGTATGATCAACTTATGTGTAGAAAACCAATGATAGCTTGAGAGGGGTCAAGAATAGCATAGAAGGTTGTTGATGTGTGCTAACATCAGCATCTGGCAAGCTTAAAATTGATAGATGTATGACTATGACCATAAAAATATGACCAAGGGGCTAAAAAAATTGGCCCCTAGTCATTTGGGTGACCAGGGGGCTAGATTTGAGGCGCTTGGTTGTTGGGTGATGGTCCCCATGTGACTGAGGCTGAGAAGATTTGGGCATTGATCCCAGGCTAACTGCTAGCAATGATTGACAATTAGTGTGGCTAATCCAACAATGTCTACAATCGTCACCCCATTGGTTACCGTGTAATGACTGCGGTGATGGTATCGCACAGTCACTGACGATGACTGTTGAGTGGGCCACGGGGTGGTGACAGTGGCCGCCAATGGTAGCCACTAGTTTGTAGTTGAGTGGCCCTTGTGCAAAGCCCTTTTTTAATTTTATTTTTCTTGTGTCATCTCCTCAAAGTGCGTGCCAAGGTCATATGACCCTGGTGCAAAATAAATGCCTCTTACTGTAACATTGTCTAAAGCAAATTTATTTCATATCAAAATAGGGATTGTTGGGTGCTGGAAGCCCAACAATGAGGTTCATTTTAGCCCAAAGTGACCAGAAAAATAGTGAATGCCTCAGGATGCGTGCTAGGGTCATATGAGCCTAATGCAAAAATTTTATTCCTCAAATTTCAACTTTGTCCAAATTGGAAAAAAATTATAATCAAATAGGTACTTTTGGGCACTCTGAACACAACAGTGAGGTTTTTATGAGCTCAAGGTGACTAGAAAAAGAAATCTCGACGGATCTGACAAAAAAATCTATAAAAATTGTAGATTTGATGAACAAGGCCGAATTTCTTAGAAGGAGAACAGGGCCATGAAGATCTAAAGCTTTTATACTATGTTGGAGTTGATGAGAAAATAACCCATAGCTCCCAAGAACACCTACATGCAAACACTTGTCACATAAAAGAGAGAAGAAAAAGCTATGGAGACCTAAATGCAAAGATTTGTGAAAGAGGAGATATTTTTGATGTGAAAAAAAAAAGGTTGCAATCAATTAAAATGAATGTGTTATGTTTATAAGAGAGATCAATCCTTATAAAAGGAGATCAAAACCCTAAAAATGAAAGCTAGGTTGCATAATAATAATTAATAAAAGAATTAATCATTATATGCCTAAAGTTAGCTTAAGTAAAGAAAGAGGTAATAAGTAACTTAATAATTAAATGAATATGATTTAATTTATAAGCAAAACAACTTATTACTCTAACAAATAATAATTTCAAGAGAACCATGGAGAAGGGTATTTTTGAACCCTATCATGGAAAATGCTTATTAAAATACTCAAAATATTAGCCTCATAGCATAGGTCAATAATGCTTCATATTTCTCCTCTACAACTTACAACACTTTATAGCTTCCAAGTTTAACAAGATAAAATTTAGAGTACTCATGTCTTAAATTTTTCCATAGTTGCCCTAGACTCTCTACCCCAATACATAGAGTGATCCTAATCAACTTAGAAAGCCTACCCAACAATACATTTTCACTCTTAAATTGAAGAAATTACAATAGTGTGATTTATGAAAAGTGATTAAGTTGTATATATTATAAGGTAGAGACAATAAATATATAGATGTGTACATAAAAATTTTGTACCAATATAGTGTAAGAGATTAGCAAAGAGTATAATGAATAAGAAGTTGATCAGAATACATTTATAGAATATTATGTGTTTACTTTTAGCATTTATAAGCATATAATGAAGAATTAGTCATTCTCTTTTTCTAGGGCTTGTATATATATAAATTTAGTTCTAAGTAGGTGAAATAACAGTGGCTTTATTAATAAGGGTGATTGAAGCTGCACTTGGTTTATGTAAAACTTGTAGAACGTCATATAAGATAAATGACAAATATTTTATATCAAATAAATAGTTCATTTTTCAGTGATAAGGAAAAAACTGTTTCTATCATTGAAAAATATTCTTTTATAGATATCACTAAATACTTTATTTGAAAGATTACAACCTAATAACACAAATACTAATTATGAATACTAAAATGATAAGTAAACAATTATATTTTTAATTTTTTAATTTACCTTATCTACAAATATTATCTTATTTCGTCAATCTAAAGATTCAAACAAACTTAAGAAGCACCGAATATTCATAACAAGTAATTACGTCCATTTTTTCAAGCATATCTTATAAAATCGGTCAATTAAAAATATTGCCATGTAAACTGATTCATCGGCATGACCATTCTGAAAATGTTGAAGTATAGAACATTTTTTATCTCATAGATGATGCAATATATATCGTAACTGACAAATGCTGGCAACGTACAAATGCTTTGGTCACTTTCATTTTCCACTATAATTGTTCGAATCTATATACAATTATGTATACAAACAACTTTTTAATGATTTAATAGCACAATGCTTCAAATTGGTTAACCATGCGTGTAATGAATCCAGATAGAAAACATTAAAGCAAAGCAATACTATACAGGAAAGCAATATGCGTTTTAGTAAAAGCAAAGGCTGTGCAGCTCATTATTTTCATACGGCGGCATCTTCTAAAGTTGGTCACTATATGACAGTTGTAAAAGATGTAGGATTTTCAATTGAATACCATTTCTTTCCATACTGTCGCATCTTCCCTGCAGTGGACATGCATGCTTTCTTTGTTTCTTCCAAGCTTGATGGATTATGTCGGATATGTGGACCTGAGACGAGATTCCCTTTTTTGCTTTCTTTAATAGGCAACACCATTTTCCAAAAAGAAAGAGGGGAATATCTGGGATACGTCGAAAAGTGCACACGTTATGTCGGATATTTGAGAGGAAAGAAGATGTTCCATTTCACTTTCTTAAGAAGAACAGACCATTTCCAAGAACGAATGAGTAGTCTCAACCAATTTTTCTTTCAAATTCTACGTTGATGGTCTGTTAGGGTCTTCTCATGGCACCCGTGGATGTTAAGATTTATCATTAATTACATCCTTGGTTAAATGTGCTTCCCGATAGGAATTAAAGAATCATTTAAAAAATATAAAAATGTAAAGGAAAGTCTTTAGAATTAAAGGTAAAATTTGAGAAGGAACTTGGTTTTTAAAATTTTAATCTATTTATTTTAAAAAATAACATGTTTAATTAAAGTGGTTGAATGAAAAATTCTCTCACAAGGAACAATAACTAACATTTAATAGAATTAGAAAAGTATTTTTAGCAAAATTGGAAAGATAATTGTTTATAATAAAAATATATAAGCATATATGTTTAGCTAGCATTCAATATGTAATATTTAAATTCTAATTGACTCTTAAAATATATATTATTCACATCGTTTCTTTTTTTATATAACATTTAAATGTACATTTATATTGGAATCAAAATATATATTTAAATTGAAGGACAAACTATAAAACGTAATTAAATGATAATGAATGGTCAAAAATATTTCATAATAACACAACCATGAATCCAAATTTTACAAGATGGATTAGTTGCGTGCAAGAAAATATCAATAATAACTAATCATTACAATTAATAATAACAAATCAAAGGATAAAAATATATACTAATGGCATTACATTATGGCTTTCTAAAACATTTTTTCAAATATTATGTAAGAAACAACTACACCATCTCAAATTTGAAATTATAAATATAATGTATTCCATGCATATATCTAATCAAAACAATATTTATAAATATGGACACCTCTCTACAAATGCAATTGATAATAAAAAATTACTCTTGGAGAGTTTCTAAAACTATTTTAAAATCATTTCAAAGTATAAAATAGATTAGAAATATGTTTTTATTTTAAATAGCAATGTACTATGTAATAAATTAAAAATAAGTGGAGACTAAAGAAAAAAATATTTTCTTCTCTACAAAAATGTATTCATAAATAAAAATAAATATATACATATATGTAAGTGAAATATATAAGTGAAATTGAGTTTTAGATCACAATAAGTAAATGGGAAAAATAATCAAGTACTTGAAATAATCTAGGTTTGATTGAAGGTATCTTGGAATATTTTCTATTTGATCTAACCTAATTAGATGTGGACTTTTAGAGGAAAGGTGTCTCATGTGTAGCACTAGAGGATGCATTAGACATACTCAAATGAGGTGCTATATTTTGGAGAAAATCTGTCTCATTGTGCATAGAGAGTGGGAACACTTTTATGTTCTCTCATGTTGTATAGATGATTTTAAGTTTAACATTCTCAAGATCAAATGATGCAATTAGTTTGGTGTTTCATGGAGGTTCTACAGTTAGGAAATTCACTCATGTAATTAGTTTAGTGTTTTCTAGGTGAGCGAAGAGGATTAGTGGAGACACCTCATCAAAGTCTCTAGAAGGGTTGGGCTCAAAACCTTTACAATGTTCCACCCTTGTTTGGATTAAATTAGAAGAGGGATAATCTTGGCATGTTACATTAAATAGGTTAGTTTTTAGTTTAGATTAGTTAGTAAATAGTTAGTTTGGGCCGTTATTCTTGTAGGTAATTTTCATGAGAACAATAAGGTTTTAAATATTTATTGCACTATAATGTACGAATAACATGATTGAATAATTCTAAAAAAAATGTCCCTATTTTAAGTTTGATCTACAATAAATCTAGCATCTGATCTTTCACTATATACATATTTGAAGTATCATTTTCAACTCTACCAAGGACTAATAGGCCTACCTTTTTCTCAATCCTATTTGATCATATTTGAGGTTGAGTCTCGTGGATCCAATCTCCTTCAATATATTTAAAGTAGAAATAGGCCTAGTTTCCTATTTTGTATGCATAAGCTAGTGAATCCTATTTTCATACATTATAACTAGTGAATTGGAAATGAATGTTTGAGGAGAGATAAAATTAATAATTATTTGATTTGGGTTTCTCTAAACACTAATTAAGATAATGGCCTCCACAGGATATTTGCTAGAATCTATATTATTATTGAAAGGATGTCATAAAATTAAATCCTTTCAATTAACCAAGATTACATAAATTTATATGAACAATAGCTCTATGAATGAGTGACAATGTGTTGAAGCATAATGTGTTGTATCATTTTTAGAAAAATTATAAAAAAGAGTCTTTTCAGATAAAATGGTAATCAATATCTTGAATCAAGGATCTTTATTCAATGGTAAGGTTATGGAGATTCAATCAAAGTTACATCTACATTAAGGACTTTCAATCAAAGGCTCCTCTTTCATAGATTCTTTGTTTTTGAATATTAATTTAGTCCATATACACCACTTGGAATTTTGGTTGTCCTAATTTTGAGAAAATTAAATTAAAAAAAAAAAAAAAACTAGTATAGCCATGGCATAAGATTTAACATGAATATTTCTATCAAAGTTATCTTGCTAAAAAATACAAGTTGTATAAATTTATTTATTTTTAAATATAGTAAGTTGTTTCTAATGAACTTCAATTTTTTAACATGAAAGTGTTTGTTTAATAGATGACAAAATAAAAATAATACAGATTTTTCAAAAATAGTACCACTCTTCATATTGATGTATATAGAAAAAAAAAAGTAGAAAATATGTGTTTAAATTATAATCAATTTAAATTTTAAATTAAATGATAATTGATATTCTTGAACAAATAAATATTACAAAGAAAAAACTCTGGTTGATATGAATGTTGTTATTTATATTCAAGAAATTATTAACTCATCTATATTTTTGCTTCAAGTCATGTCAAAATGAAAATCATTATCAATAGAGAATGTTAAAAATTAAAAGAATAAACTAATTAACAAAAATTATAATATTAATTAAGAGACAATGTTACAAAATTTCTAATTTACATCATTTTCAAATTCTTAATAATTACTTATTATTAGTGACCAAAAAAAGTAAAACTATCTTAAAATGCTAATTTGATGGTCTGATTAGATAAAAATGAGATGAACTTTTATGTTGTGAACTAAGTAAATGTTGATTTAAATTAATAAAAATAAATAAATAAAGAGGAAATGCAAGAGAAACTTATATTTCAAAAGCTATTTATGCATGCAAATATAATAAAAAATTCAGTACTTTTGATATTGTAGATGAGATTCAGAAAAATAAGGAAGACTTTTCTTCCAATGCTGTCATTTTTCATTTCAGGGGTTTTTAGCCCTCGCTTTCTAACTTGCATGCCTAGATTTCCAAGCATTGGGAACTGATCTTAGCTAATGTTGTTCAGATTTACCCAGTTGCTCAGGGGTTATTTGTTGTTAAGTTTGATACCGCTGAAGATAGGAATAGCATTCTGAGTAATAAGTGTTTTATGTGGGAAGAGCGCTTCCCCCTGATGGCCAAACCTTGGTATGTGGGGTTTGATCCTCCTATTGAATCATTCAACAAATTCCCTTATGGGTTAGACTTCTGAATTTGTCTCTTTATCTATGGTTAGATTCTTGTTTTAGAAGTGGTGGGTGAGGCTGTTGGGGATTTCCAAATGGTGGATCACGCTACCTCTAATATCTTTAAAACAACTTATGCTCGTATTCTTGTGGAGGTTGACATCTTCAAGGGTCTTCCTGAGAAGATCACTTTGGCTTCTTCTTCAAGCTCTTGGACACAGACTCTTGATTATGAGGGTATTCCATTCCATTGCTAGAAATGCCACATGATTGGTCATCTTGCTACACAGTGTGGTTCAAACAAGGTTAAAACAAAGAAAACACCTACTTGGTGGTCAGGGGTTGCTTCCCATCATTATACGGTCCGTAAAGCCCCAATTGGGGGTTCGGATGCTGCTCCTTCTGATAATGCTTTGGATGTTGCTTCTGTGGAAGTCTCGGATGTCTCTGCTATTGCTGTCATTGCTTCTATTTTGGCCTTGGATCACGCTGTTGCTATCCCTATCTAGAATTCATTGTCTTCTAGTGCTACTACCTAGGTTTCTTTCTTTGGCTCGGGTGTTCAACGTGTTGTCTCTGATTCTATTGTTGTTGATGTGGCATGTTTTTTGTCCCCTGTTTCTCCATTGTGGATTCAAGGGAATGGTCATGGTGCTATTCTTGCCCCTTCTGGGATTTCAGATGTTACCTGCCCTTTTGTGGGCTTTTCCACCTCTTGTGGAGTTTGGAAGGCTATAGGTAAGATGGAGGATGGATGTACTACTATGAAGGGAAAGAAATCTAAATCATCCACTCCCTCTTTTGATATGAACTTATGTTCAAATAAGAATGGGCTAAATTGCAAATCTTGAATGCCCTTTGTTGTACTTAGTTTGGGCTTTTTGTCCTTTCGGTAGGAACGTGGGTTTGTTCCTTTGTTTTGTTGGTGGGGCACCATAGTTGTTTTGATCTTTTATTTCTATATCTTTTCATGCTATTGTACAAGGTTTCGGGTCCTTTCAAAACCTATTTTTACATAATCAAAACAAATGCAGTACTTTCAAGTGGATTCACCATTTTTGACAATTTTAAAATAGTTATTTTAAATTTGTAACGACTTCAAAAGACATTTAATTGTTGTCTAAGTAAACTTACAAATTCATCACTAAATAATAATAATAGAATATTGAAAAAAATGGTTGCATGCAAATGTACTTAAAGACAAATAAGAAATTGAGAAATTGTGTCAACAAAATAAATATGAAAAATTGAACAGTTAAAATATTATCTTATAGATATGTTACAGATGTTATAAAACTATATTTTATATTTTTTTGAGCTATTTGTATTATCTTATATGTTAATAAATTTTATTTTGATTTTTTACAATTTATAAAATCACTAATAATAAAAGTACATTAAAATAATTTTAAAAAAACAGCACAAAAATATATCGTTATTGTATAAAAGATAGTATAACCAGACCGGTCTAAAACATAAAGTTAGAAGGTTTATTATGTGATATACTAAATCAAAACCTTAAATCCTTCGAGAATGGATCTCTTTCTCAAAATTTTAAACATAAAATGGATAATATTTTTTATAATATTTATTCCTGAGATGATATACATGATAACATTGCAGGTTGCACACTAACAGCATAATACTCCCTTTCAATTAACACACATATGGAATTACACTGGAATTCAAGGCCTAGGTACTTCCCCCTCTTAATGGGCAGGGACAGGAAACAGAAGGCACTACATTTATTCATTCGCCTACATCATACTTCCCTTAACATCACAACTGAGAAAAGGCAAGTAAAAGAAAACTATTCTAAATATGTAACTACTTCTGAGCCACCTCTCTCTTCAATGACTTTCTTGAGTCTGGTCTCTAGATTTTTCAAGATCATCCTCGCCTTTCCTGTTGTATAAAGTGCTTTGGCAATCCTCCCCTCCTCACCGTTTACGGCCCATTTCATTGAATTTACCAAGAGGAGATGCTGAATTTTCTCGAGGCATTCGTTTATTATATCTGCCAAGCAACTCTCCAATTCCTTTAGGACTTCATTCACATCGGTTTGTTCGTTGCAATCAATGCTGTTACATAACTCGTACACGGCCCTGCCAACTGCTTCTGCGTTCCAGTCGATGGAGTCGTCGCCCTTCCATCCATTTTGAACACCATCTGTTTTCTCCTTACTTTTCAACGCATGTGCATTTACAGCTCCGGGCCTCTCTATTTTGCGTTTGCTTTCAGTTCTAAGTTCGGCCAATGCTGCAGTCACACTTTCAGCCGGTATTGCTTCATTAGATTTGCTAGCTTTCTTTCGCAACATAGCAAAGTAGTTGTCGGCTGCTTCGCTGGCAAACTCTTTGGCTTCTATATCCGCCTTGTCAACGAAATCTATGATTTCCCATGCTTGAGAATATGCCTCCATACAATCCTTCACGACACTTGGAGGGAGAGACGCAGAAGTGGAAGGCTGTTGCTTCTCAATTTCAGGACAATTTGGAGAGAGATGAACAATGATACTCAACAGGGACACTGCTGTCAGTTTCCATTCTTTTGTACTCACGTGATCTGTGAACTGCTCTTCTTGAGGTTGCTCAGTCTCCCCGACCGTGCTTCTCTTGCACAGATACTTCAATCCTGTCTGCGGCTTATTTGGATCCAAACAGCTCAACCCTAGACCACGGCCCGTTCTCTTGGTAGCCACAAAGTCTACCAGACGTTCACACTTACTCTCACCGTCTTCTTTGCCTTCTGAAATGAGCGCCGCAGCATTTGGAATGGACTCGCGATTTGATAACCACAGGCTTAGAGAAGTCTCGCCTAATATCTGCACACTCCCTAATACTCCATGATATGTATAATAGTCTATTTGGAGCTTGGATAATATGAAGGACAGCAATTTACCCGTCAGGTAGTTGTGGAAGAGAATCAGAGACATGAACCAACAAGCTTTGCTGAATGAAACCGTGAACAACTGGAGCTCAATCACAACATACAATAAATATTTATGTAGCGTGATCTTCGTCGACTGATTGACAACCAGCTTTCCAATTTTTGCCTCAAGCAATTGCGCTTTGGGCAGTCGGTTCTGCTTCGCCTGCACCAACTCTCTCAAGTGTCTTGTCCAGAAGTCTTCTATTTGAAAAGGGCTACTCCAACTTCCATAATAAGCCACCGCTGTAAGCCATCTCCACAGAATCATGGACCAACCTATCAAGATAAATACACATTGCAGCATGGTTATACAAAACCTTAACTTATCATGAATATTGCATAGCACCAGCTTGGGGCTATTCCAAACTCCTCCTATGATTGTAATAGCAATTTGAACTGTAACTATGGTTGCAGCGGAGGCGGCCAAGGCCGATCTAGAAATGACATGTTCAAGGGAGTAGGCGCGAGCTACAATCCACGCTCTGAGTACTGAATCTTGTACCCTCTGCCAGCAGTCCTCACAACGAAAATCAAAATGATGATCCTCCTCTTCTCTCCACACTGCTTCATGAGAGTGCGATCGGTGATCCTTCTCCGCTTGTTCCTTGAGAATTGGAGGAATCTTTTTCGCTATGATGCGCTCAATGCCCCTGCCGGCAATATTCGCGCAACCAAGGAGGAGGAGCAGCAAAAGAAAGGAGAAGAATATAAGCGCAGCCAAAACATAGTAGAGATGAAGGCTTGTACCTTTTTGTTTTGGCCATAGCTTTTCCAAGTAAGTTCCAGCATTGGCGGGATTTAGAATATACAACTCAGTGATTACGTGAAGGAAAACAGTTAATGCCAAACCCATAATCTTACCCCAGAAATCCTCAGAGCCGGGATTGGCCATTGCGGGCACCAAATAAGCTATGACAACACACAACAATATTCGACTTGTATGGATCATCCAAAACTCATTCAAGGTAATGTCTCTGTCCTTCAAGGTCAATGGCTGGCCCTGAGTACTGATCAAGTTTAGCAACTGGATTGTCAAAGCGCTGAGCACAAGAAAATCTCCGGGAATCCAATGCGCATTACTCTTCAAACCCTTCACTGCATCCTTCAATATCAGAAAAATGAAAAAAGTCACCGAGGCCACCAACAAGACAATATTCACAATTTTACCGGCGGAAATCATAACGAAATCCCCGTTCAAATTACATTGTTTTTGGACAGTACAATTCTCGAGGACCTGACTACAATTTTGTAATCCAAAGAATTGAGCACAGAAAGTACAGTTTTCCGATAACGATGCCATTATTGAAAACACTCACACTCGCAATTATCGACGCTCTTTGCCTCTGCTTACTTAAAAAATTGAATCACTCTGCCAGGTGACTGAAATTTAAAGCGTGCATCGCTCTACCTTCTTTAATCTTTTGCTGTACTGCACAGTATTACTTCAAAGATTGGAAACGTGTTCGTTGCCCAGGCCTAACTTGTGAATTTATTATCACGGTTATCAAGTCAAATTTGCTCATAGAAAGAAATATCCATCATTTCAATGGTTTTTAATAATCTGTCAGAGGCTTTCTGCTCATCAGCAATTAAAAATTTAAAATTATTAATACAGTTATACGCCCATCAATTTTAAGTTTTAACTAGTACTCTGGGTTTCTAAGTAATAATGTCCTGCGTTCTTAATAAATAATTTATGAAGTTTATTATCATTTTAAGGTTGTATGAGATTATTTGACCGTCAACTTTAGCGTGCAGGCCCAGTCGACCATCCCTTATATGCGCGCCGCGCAGCATTTTATCGCAAACGAAAATATTAGTTGGAACGAGAAGAATGCTGACTCTAAGTGGTCTACTGTTACAGAGAAATATAATTTCCTGATACAAGCAATATTCCACAAGGTTACCGTCAAATCTCGTAAAATCGATTTTATTAATAAAGAGTTGGCGTAAATGCCTAAAACGTTTCTTAAAAACTATTAACAACTTCATTATTATTAGCTATTTGAAAATTGAAAATTAGGACGATGTTAAGGAGTTGCACTTCAATTGGTTTAGGTCCTGTTTGTTTGCTGGAATTAGACTGGAATTTGAATTGTCAAATTCCAGAATTGACATTTTTGATGTTTGTGTTCAAAACATGAATCTGGAATAGGGATTTGTTAATTCACATTTACCCATACCAGCATTTGAATCTTCCATCTAAGTAGGTGGAATTGGAAAATCAATTCCAATTTCACTTCCAGTCAGTTGGGAATTGGGGGTAAATCAAAATTTATAATATTTTGAAATCCATATGCAAACAACATTTTCCATCTTCTCATTATAAATTCTAGGTCTATTCATATAACATAATGTGAAATCTATGCACAAAAAAGATTGAGATGTAACATCAAGATTTTGTTGTAACTTAATGCAAACGATACTTTTACTAACTATAAAGTAAATTTCTCAAAGGTAAGGTTAAGCTAGTTTAGCATCATAAATTGTAACCATGTACAATTTAAACCATATTCTATGTCATTTCCTTAGTGTGTGGTGTCCTAGCTCTTACCTTAGCTCATTTCTAGTTGAAATTATGAAAACTTGATGTCATATGCCATATGGTGATGAAAATGGCTACCTTAGACACAATTAACAATATTTGCAACAAGATCAGACTAATTTTCTTGGTCAATTGTGTTGAGGGTGTCTTTCACCATTCAATGGTGCCTATGGTGCCTAGGACACCATTGGCTTTGTAATTCCATGTCTAAATTCAAACATATCAATTCAAGGTTCCCACCATTTACTCATTGATCTTGATGTCACAATATCACCACTAGAAGTCATCTTAATTTGAAAAAATACCTTGAGGATCTTGTATAAGAGAATTTTCTCAATTCATTTTCACACCTTATCATCATTCACCTACATCCAAGAAGCACTCAACTATCAAGAAGTCAAGGTGGCATGTCATCCCACCATGTTCTTCTAATCTAAGCAATGTGGGAAGTTACAATATTTTTTATGCAAACATGTTTATATAATTTCCTTTATGTATTTTCAAGTCAATTTATTGCATGAGCACTTGTAATCGTATTCAAGGAGCATTGTATCAATAAGGTATATAGTTAAATAAATTCACTTTTTCATCTAGAATTTGCTACATTACAACATATTTTCATTTCAATATCGTGATTAATTCTAAGTGTCCTAGGAAAACCCTCATTGAATAAACATTTGACCATATTTATGTGTATAGGTGGTACAATATGGGGACATCAATTTAGGATCAAACATAGCAGAAAAAGACCTATATATTAGACTTTAACATATCTAAAAAAGAAATGTTGATGTCGATGTACATGTTGTATTCTTGGATATTTTGAACAATATTCTTACTCACTCTTAAAATGCCAATTTCATCTATATCCAACATAATTAGGTCATCCTCATCCTGAGCCACCTTGACCTTCCAAATTCAGCTCATATTTTGTAGACAAGTCCCTTTATATCTATTCTTCTTTAGATGTATAGTAGTTTTTTGCATATATGTTCTACAACTTTATGCATATGTAAATACCCTCTACTCAACACCTCTCACCTTGATCTTGTTGGAAATTTGGTTAAGGGGATATGATAGGGTTGTCATTTATGGCTACATATAGACACATTTTGGTCAGTTATGTTTTAACTGAAGTCTGGTGAAGGGATACTTATAAATTGTCTAAGTATAAAGCAGTTTACAATGAATAGGCACAAAGATATATTCAGCGAGGTTTACCATAGATAGTTGGACTTTAGCAAGCTTCACTATAGTTAGTATTAATATCATTTATGATGTGGATGATTACATTAAAGAAGATATCATTTTTGGGTTATGATTTTCAAAGTTCTTTTAAGATACTATGTATATTGAAGAAACAAGGCAAGTTAGAGTATATCAAGTTTTGGCTAAGAAGCTATATTTTAATTGTAAAATAATGTTATGAATTAGTTTGGGATGACATCCTCGATGTTCATCTTAATACGATAGAATGAGATATCAAAGTTTTGGTAACGTATGGTTAAGTTGAAGCCAGCTGGTTAAAGAGAAACATATAAAGAAAGACACTTTTGTTTAAGCGAGATGGCCAATTGTATTATAATGATATGATTGACATATGCACACTTTATATGTTATATGTAGATGCAAATTTGATGATTAGAGCATAGAAGAACCATTGTATGATTGATTGTTTGTGAGCACCTACAAGGACTGATTAGATATTGAAGATATCAAAAGTAGTCAAAGTTTTGTATTGCAAAGTTGTATATGTACTGTATGTTCTATGAGAACTTTGTATGAATAGTAAGATCCATTTTTATATTGTATGATTGACTCCTCACAGGGTTAAAGGCTTTTAATAGGGCCTAGTCCTCTCACAAGGATAGATACACTATGAGAATGTAATAGACTCTTAATAGGGTCAATATATTTCACAAGATATATTTTTTATTAGTGGATCATTTTGTGGGTACCATCCCCATCGGGGTTTTCCCTTGGCCAGGTTTTCCCTAGTTAACAAAATATGGTGTTTTGTTTTTCATTATGTTAAGCTTAATTTTACTTTTTAGTACTCTACTATATCCATGCATAAAGACAATAATTTATATCAATAGTTGCGCAGAAAGTTGTTTAATCACTATAACTGCTTCACCCCCCCTCCCCTCTTAGTTATACTAAGGGATCTTTACTTTTTAATAATTCATATAAGAGAATGAAGTCCTTGAGGTATAATCCTAGTACCTTGAAGGAGCTCAAAATGGATTTAGGATATATTCAGAAAAATCTTGAAAAAACTCTTGAAGAATTAGATTAAGCAAATCAAGAAAAAGAGAGATTAAAGGACAAGATGAGAGATGCACAAGATTACATTCAGAAGTTAACATATTAGCTTGAACAATCAAGGTAGAAGAAGAAAGATTTGCATGATCAAATCAAAGTTTGCAACTCAACTGAGGAGGAAAATCAAGGCTTAAGATATGAACTTGATATTACTAATCAGAAAATAAGCAAGTTACCTAAAGAACAAAAATTAGATGTAGATCTAAGATTTGAGAATGTAGATCTGAAGTTATAACTTAAAAAAGTGACATCTAAATTTGAAGATTCTACATTAAAGTTTTTAGAACTTGAGAAGTACAATTGCATCATCAAAGGAGAACTTACACAAGCAAAACAACATATTGAGAAGTTACATTCAAGTGCAAAAAAGCTTGATGAGTAGATCATGGCACAAAGGCCTAAAGTTGATAAGACAAGAATTGGTTACAATGAAGGGGAATCATCAAAGAAATCTAAAACATCTAAAGCTTTTGAAGACAAGAAAACACCAGATCTATTAAAGAATGAACCTATTCTCATTGAAGAATCTATTAAAACACCAGATCCAGTAAAACAAGCATGAGATTAGATTGAACCACCTAGAAGGAAATTGAATGGAAAGTGTTTTATATATGCAATGAAGTTGGACATATGCAAAAGGATTGCACAAGTAAGTATTTTAAACCCTTTTCTTCTTATTGTTATAATTGTTCAAATTTTGGACAAAGAGCTAGAGAATGTAGGAAACCTAGATATGATAATAGAATACATGAAAGGACTAATATGACATGAAGAAGATCAATGAAAGTGAGTAATAGACCTATTAAATTTTACAAATACAACAATTTTGGACACATTGCTAGAGAATGCAGACTTGATAAATCATTTTGGAGATAGACAATGAAAAAGTACTTTGACATGTTACTTTTTTCAATAAATTGGTACATACAACAAGATTTTTTAGATTTACTAGAAATAGAAGACCACAGAAAAAAAAAGATCACTAGATCCTTGAAGAAACATGAAAAACATTGAAAGAAATGATCAGAAGGTAAACATAAATAAAGTGGATGACCTTGATAAGAACTTTAGAAAAGAAATGTTACATACAAGTTCACAGATTCAAACTGAAAAGAAGGATATATTAGACGATAAGAAGAAAGAAGTCTCCCATGGAGAAAATAAAATCTCATCAAATTTTGATGAGAAATGCACCTTAAACTAAAGATATCACACCTTATAGGGGTGAGCATATCAAAATATTACTAAAACCTTGATTAGTTGAATGGAGTTCCGCAAAGTTGGGAGTACCTTGGAATAGACTAAATGAAGCTATATTGAACTGCACAAAAAATTATATTCACATATGTGATCGCACCGAAGAATGGAAGGCTACTGACTTAAGGAAATAGATTATGTTTGAGCAAGTAATGCAAATTTAAATGTTTAGTAAATATAAGGTTGACGATCGATAAATTTAATTACTATTTACACTTAGAGAGATTGAAAGTACAAAGGACTTATAGTCTCCAAGATTGGTTGAAGCAATATCTAGCATATTATCATGAAGCCCTAGCACAAGCAGAGAAAGGTATTTATTACTCTTGCAAGCTTAACCTAGTTACTTATCTTGGATATTTAGTTGATAAAATGGAAAACCAAGTAGTTGGAGATATTAGGAATGAACCTAGACACAAATTTAATAAGAGATACATCACTCAATATTTGGATGATCTGACAGGAGCATTTTCGTAAATCCCTAGCAATGTTTTATATGTAGAGAATACATGGACATACATACATTGCAAGATTGAAACCATACGTTACAATCAGATTTATGAACATATGGACAAAGTTTACAACTTACATTATGGAACTAATGCAGGATAATCTTAGGTCCTTGGCAATCCTCTATCACCAAAAACATATTTGAGTTTGTTTGTGTTGCTCGGTTCCTTCTTTAACCGAGTTGGTTCGGTGTTGCTTGATTTCCTTTGTTCGCCAGTGTTGGTCGGTTATCTCTCTAGCGCTCAGTTATTTTCCTTAGCGCTCCATGATGCTTGTCTAGTGCTCAGTTGGCTTTTCTTATCGACGAGTTTATTTTGGATTTATTTGGAGGATGACTTATGCATTTAATTTTGGTCATAAATTTCATGTTGGTATCCATCATTGGGAAGCGTGTGGACCTAGATCTGGTTGTTCCTTCTGTTAATTATGGATCTGAAGACCGACTTGGTTTGGTAGCCTCTTGTATAAATGTAGTTGTTTGTTTAGAGTTTAGGAGTCATTTTTTGATAGAAGATAGTGTTAGGAATGGGAATACTAAGAGACGGGGGGGTGAATCCGTGTTCACTGTATTTAACTTTTTAATTTAATCTTTATGCTAAACATAAATAGTTGAGAATTGAATTAAACATGAAACATGAAATCAACACATGACACCAATATGGTTACAGGGAAACCCAAATAGGTAAAAACCCTAGTGGGACTTGATACCTACTAATATTCTATACTAGTGTTTTGTGATCCTTGTTAGAAGATCCTTTACCATGTTAGGAGTAGCTTTACAATGCTTTAAGTACAGCAAACCTTGTTAAGGGTCAGACCATGTTAGGAGTCTTTGACAATGATGCCTATTAGGGGAGTGGCCTCACTATCCTAGAGCTCACTTCTCAAATGGTGAAGGCTACAACCTTCTGATTTAGATACACACTATATCTGTAGGTGAACTGTTCACTGTAACACAGCTTGTCAGATTAGTTCCTTTGGTGTTGTGATGCTTTGACCTCTAGCAAAGCTCTAATACATCTTATGTTGACTTTGCATACCTCTGCTCTACTTATCACAACTCTTTTTCAACTTCCATATCGAATACAATGGGGGAACCTTATATTTAAGTGCTTATACAAAATACATAAATAGGTCAGCCCTAAAACTAATTACAAACAATGCTTCCAAATGAATTAGCTTAAGCGTGCTTACAATTATACATGTACATAAGTCAGAAACCTAAATATAATGGGCACATAGACTTTACAACATTAAATTATAATCGCAAACCAAAAAGCTAACTCTCGGTTCCATGCTCTGTTCGCTGCTGGCATACACTAGTTGTGCAACTTCAACTGACTATATCTTTCACATCTTTGCATATCTACTTATGCACTCATAGATTATGCATAAGTATAGTCTAACAACCTTAACTTGTAGGGCGCACACCATAATTCATCCATAAACACGTGCATTGATGCTTTGAGCTGCTAGAACTCTTTATACTGTCCAGTCTTCAACACTTAACTGAATTCTGATCTTTACACTAAGTGCATTGACTCCAAACTACTATATGAATTTGTTGCCATAATGACAACACTATATCTAGTCATATACTTTAGTATAGACAACTTTTCAACAATCTTCCCCTTTATCATTGATGGCAACAAAGGAATATGGCCAAGTTGCTAACTGTCCCTTAATACAAAAACTTTTTGTCTTCTATACATCTTTATACATAATCTTACATCTCCCTACACATATATGTACTCCATATTCTATACACAACTCCCCCTTTGACATTAATGACAAAGGTGCATCAAAAACTATATCTATACATACTTACTGAGGGAAAACATCCAGATATGCAATCTTGAGGTTCTAGATCTCCTTCTTCCAAAAGGTTATCAGAGAATTGACTATCTGTAGATGGGCGCATAATGCATATTGAAGCTTCTCCATATTCTCCAATTCTATGATTGGACCTTGACCACAGGTTATCATGGTCACATCAATCTCCTTTATGTTCTGTCTGAGAATGTCTAGTGAGGGCGCAAGAGCATTCCTCAATTGAGTCTGTCTAGACCTTATCTTCTCCATTTCTTTCTCTGCATTCTCAATTATGTCCAACTGACCTTGATAGACATTGTTACACATGTTCACATCAGTGGATGTGTCTAGTAATGAATTCTTCACCTTCTCAATCATTGCCTCTACATCTTTTATCTTCCTAAGATGGGATCAGTGAGCTTATCCTGATCCATGGATTCTACAATGACTTTCCTCCCTTGATTTGCAAATTCCTTCAAGGATGCCTGACCAGACTTAAGTGAACTTAAGTCAAGTGCAAAGTTGCTCATTAGTTCATTGAGTCTCTTCTTCAAGTATTTCTCTTCTACCACTATGGTCGCAGATTCTTCTAAGCTAGAAAATTTTACTTTGAACTGTGAGATGACTGTGCTCACAACATCAATTGAATGTACCTTTAGCATTTTGTTATCCTCTGGCAAAAAACTATTCAAGATATTCACTGATTCTACCAAGAGAGGATTTCTCATGACTTTGTTCTCCTTTTCTTTCTCCATAGCTAGGCCACTGAACTTAATCAGGTCTTCTTTTTTCTAGGAGTCCAAACTAGTTGCGTCAGGTGTCAAACTTGACAACAATGCTAAGGAGGGAGTGATGGGAGTGATGTCCATCACCACTTCTTATTTTACTGTGACCAGTTCAACAATAGTTTCATCTTTTCTTTCTTTTTCCTTTTCTCCTTCTTTCTTCTCTTCTTCTTTCTCATCAAAAACATCTTCTATGAGTACTTCTTGCTGAATGGGAGGTGTACTACTGCATAGGATTTCAGCTTCCTCGGTGCTATCAAATGCTTCCTCAAACTTGTCCAAATCCTTATTAGTAGCCGCCATGGCTATTTCCACATTATCTATGATGATAGTGTTGTCTTTTTGTGATTCTATCATGGGTGAAGACTTGTCTTCCTCTGTTTGAGTTTCTGCTATGCACGATGAGTCCTGAGGACCTATCATTGGTACATTAGTGGGATCTACCATTTTATCTTCCTTATTGGGTGCATGAGAGATGGGCGTGGTAGGTGGTTTTATCTATTGTTCTAATAACACCTTAAAAGTCTTTTCTGTTTCCTTCGTAATTAGCTCATAGTCTTTGTTCATGATATGAAGATTTCTCATCTTTATCCTTAGGCGTGGCTTCACCAAATTCAATATCAGTGCCACTTCTTCTTTAGAACATACATGCAGAGTATCTTCTAATACTTTTTCTCTGATCCTTATATCTTCTTCATTTGCTTGTCTCTTTAGGTTTTCTAAAATATCCCATACTTTATCTAGAATTTCTATTTTCAACTCAAGGACTGTCTTCCTGAACTTGATCATGTGTTTGACAATCATACTATGTATTTCTGATTTGTCAATCTCACTGTAAGATTCATATAACTTCCCTACTTGATCAATTGTACCCTCATCAATAATTCTTGCATTCTAAACTTTAAGACTAGGTCTGAATCCTGCCTTTGGAGGTGCTTGAATGTTTTTCTTGTTCCTTAGTGCTCGTGAGGATGGATGACTAGTGCTAGCTTCTTTCTTCCTCTTGAATATAGGCTTATAATCTAGAGGAGTATCTTTGGGCGTAGAAGGAGTATTGTCTTATTTACCCTTCTGACTGTCATCTGATTCAATTTTTATCTTCTTCAGCTAAGGATCTTCTTGTTCTTCCTCTGTTGCTACGCCTTTCAATTCTAGGGAAATCCTTTCATCCCTTTCTTTATCAAGGTCTACTGAGACACACCATGTATTCTCAAGATTTTAGATGTGATCTTTGCAACCTTTATTTTTGTTGCAGTACTATTAAGCTTAGCATCAACTTCTCTAGTTTTTTCTTCATAGGTTCCCCACCTAGGTTCATTATCATCTTTAGGGGCTAATAGCAATACCTGTGCATAGGCTTCAAGAACTTGTTCCTCTACTTCATACCCAAGTGGATGAATCCACTTAGTTCTAGGCTCAATGACTTCCATACATGTAGTGTCTATCTCCACCATAAAGAAAATTATGTCTTTATACTTCTCCATAATATTCTCAGGAATCCTGTACCTCATCTGCATTCTTTCTCTGAAGGCCTTCAATTCCAAGGTTATCTAGTCTCTTAAGGTGCTCTTAGTGCATGCCTTGTTTGATATATGTGGCATGGTTGGAATGGACTTGTCTAGATACAAGTCTCACACTTTACCAAATATATGAAGGTACATATAGATGATTAGGGACCCAAACCTGAATATCTTTGTTTTGTCATGTTTGATAGCTTTGATGTTGTCTATCAACCATGCATGCAAGATCTCACAAAATTTGAACCCTCCATCTTCTTGGAAAAGTTGGATGGCTGCTAGAATAGTGCCCGTAGACACACTATTCACCCTGCTGGTGTGATGAAATGTATAACCCAGTATCATTGACATTGATTTGATGTCTTCTTTCTCTATAGGCTCAATGGTCATTCCACACCTATCACTCCTTGATTTACATACTTGTTGAACCTTCTTTCTAACATCCTTTCCCACTAGAAGGATGACGCCTATCATAGAAAGGCCTATCATCTCATGAATAAGGTCATTTGTGATTCTGACTGGAACATGTCCAATCCAAAAAAAATCATCATGGATTCTGCTCAGTAAGATCTTTATCCATTCTATCTCATAGAATTCATATGCCGTAGCATACTCAACAATGGGGTGACCATTCCATTTGGTGTATTCATCCATGAACATTTTGTTTGGTTTCAACATTGTGTCCACGTGTTCCCTTAACCTATCTAGTCCAATAGGTTCCTTCTTACAATAGATGTAAGCCCTTATGTCTTCTACATGCTTGACGCCCATTGGTGTGAAGGAGAAAGCTCCCTCTAAATCATCTAGGGTTGATTTTAATGGGTGTCTCTTGAAAATGTATCTCTTCTTTTTAGCAACATCAAACACTATGGGAGTGGCCATGAATTACATGTTAATCACTTTCCAATTGAGCTTAGAGATGATTTGACAGCTTCTGAATTGGCACAACAAGCTAGTGTTACTGCAACCAATCAAATGCACTGATAACCATAACAAATCTCTAATAGATCAATCACCAAGAATTCACACCAACTTCCAAGGCTCCATCTACTCTCTATCACTTTGAATTTGAATGTAATGTGAAATTAAATGACTTATGTGTACTTTAAAGTGAAAAATCCACCATTAATGCATGTTGCGTAAACTAGGCTATCACTTTAGAATTTCAAACTTGAGCTCCACTAACAATCAGCATGTTGACTCTTGTACAAAGGTTCCTACACACTTCAAAAGCTTAAGTCCAAAGGTGCATACTCCAAGGATGAGTATACCAGCCACGCAGGGGTCTAGAGCTAAATTAGCTCCCCCTATGATCCTAAGGGCCATTCATCTAGATATAGAGGGTGCGTCCACTTGGGATGCATCCAATACATTCTCATTAGCTTTGTCCTTCTTTTCTTCAGACCAAATCAAGCTTGCATCCTCTGAGGCTTTCAAAAACTTGACTTCTGCTTCAGGATCCAAAACTAGTTCTTTAGTCTTTTTAGGGCTTTCCTAACCTTGCGTCCTTGATCTACAATACCTTGAGATATGTCTAGCCTTGTTACAAGGGTGGAAAATGACTGGAGGTCTATTATTCCTTAGTGTATTGACACGAGTCACCATTTTACATGTTCTAGCTGAGTGACCATTATAGTTACATATCTAACATGTAACATTCAGAGAGCTTCTAACATTTGTCTAATTTTGATTTCTTTGATCTTGTTGAGTCTTGTTCTTCTTACTATTTTTGCAATTCATAGCTTTATGACCAAATCTATTGCATGAATAACAGTAACCATTAAAAGGTTTTACCTTTGTATAGTTTCTTGCAATGTGTCCATGCTTTTTACAAGCAAAAAAAGTGCCTTCTACTTTTGTGTTCTCATTCCTAGGAGGACCACCATTGTCTTTGGTTTGATCTTCAGCCTTCTCATCATCAGTAGAGTTCTTTTGTGAATCCATTCTTACTCGCATATTGTCAATCTGATTTTGTGCTTCATTGTATCCAATGCATCTAGTGTCTCCTTTGATTCTTCTTGCATACAATTGTGATTCTACCAACTCAACATTGGTGTGTAATTTGTCAATATGATCCTTTGACTTTTTCAATTCAAATTCCAACCTCTCTTTGATATTCTTTAGCTCCAATATTTCTAAGTTAGCTTCCCTTAGTTCTTCATTGAGTTGAAGGTTCTTCTTGACTTGTTCATTGTAGACATCTTGATTGTTCATCAGCTTGTCATCAAATTCTTCAAGCTGACTTAATAAGGATGCATTTTCTTCAAGTCCACTATTAGAGAGACCTTTCAAATCCTTTCTTAGTCTTTTGATAAGTAATTGAGCATCACTGACTTTTTCTTTTAGTTCTTCAATTTCTCTTTCTCAATTGTCCAGGTCTTCAAGAGTGACTTCAAGATTTTTGTTTAGATGTTTCATATCTATTCTATCCATGATCTCCTCAAGTGGTTAAACTTCTTTGATAAGGACCAGAGCTCTGATACCAATTGTTAGGAATGGGAACACTGAGGTGGGGGGGGGGGGGGGGGGGGCGTGAATTAGTGTTCACTATATTTAGCTTTTAACTTTAATATTTATGCTGAACATAAATACTTGAGAACTGAATTAAACATTCACATAAACATGAAACATGAAATCAACACTTGACACCAATATGGTTACAGGGAAACCCAAATAGGTAAAAACCCCAGTGGGACTTGATACCCACTAATATTCTGCACTAGTGTTTTGTGATCCTTGTTAGAAGATCCTTTATCCTTTTAGGAGTAGCTTTACAATGCTTTAAGTATAGTAGACCTTGTTAAGGGTTGGACCCTATTAGGAGTCTTTTAAAATGATCCCTATTAGGGGAGTGGACTTAGTGTCCTAGAGCTCACTGCTCAAATGGTGAAGGCTACAACCTTCTGATTCAGATACCCACTATATCTATAGTTGAACTATTCACTGTGACACTACTTGTCAAATTAGTTCCTTTGGTGCGTTGATGCTTTGACCTCTAGAAAATCTCTAATACATCTTATGCTGACTTCACATACCTCTTCTCTGCTTATCACAACTCTTTTTCAACTTCCATACCGAATACAATGGGTGAACCTTATATTTATGCACTTATACAAAATACATAAATAGGTCGGCCCTAAAACTAATTACAAACAATGCTTCCAAATGAATTGGCTTCAGCGTGCTTACAATTATGCATGTACATAAGTGACCAACCTAACTACAATGGGCACATAGCCTTTACAACATTATATTATAATTGCAAACCAAAAAGCTAACTATCGGCTCCATGCTCTGTTCAGTGCTGGCACACACTGGCTGTGCAACTTCAACTGACTATAACTTTCACATCTTTGCATATCTACTTATGCACTCATAGATTAGGCATAAGTATAGTCTAACAACCTTAACTTCTAGGGTGCATACCATAATTCATCCATACATGTGTGTTGATGCTCTGAGCTGCTGGAACTCTATATACTGTCTAGTCTTCAACACTTAACTGAATTCTAATATTTACACTAGGTGCGCTGACTCCAAACTACTATATGACTTTGTTTCCATAATGAAAACACTATATCTAGTCATATACTTTAGTATAGACAACTTGACAATAGATAGAAGATCAGAGATTGTCTGTAGATCCTTGGATGTTTGAGGACTTCTGTACTTGATTGTAATATCTGGCCAAATTGGGAAGGCCTTATAGCCCAGCATGTATGAATCAATTTGAAGATAACATATGAAAGTTTTGCATTCTCTCTCTCTCATTTTTGTATGTTGTTGCTTTCACATGTTTTTGAGCAAGGTTGAGTAGGTTAGGGTGTGCCATTTCTATCCCCTCCTATCCCTCCTCTTGCGTTAGGAACATACAAATGAGGCTTTGAGTATTTAGGGTAGATTGACTTGATGAAGAAAATTTTCCATGTTGATTTTGATAATGAGGAATGGATAATGATTATACTAAGAAGATTTCACAATGATAAGATTTAGATTGGATACCAACCTATAGATTTGACAGATGAAATTATTCAAAACCTTACTAGCCTAAGCATGACTAGAATTAACCATATATTAAAAAAAAAAGTTAAGAAGCTTGTGGAAAAGAACACATAAGAAGATTTTGATTTCTAAGATGGATGAAAGTTCACACCATAAAACTAAGTGACATGATATGATAACCACATTTGAAATAATTACCATTCCTCTAACCTGATCTCCTTGAATGAGCCCTAGATCTACGTTAATTAGCCTTGTGACCATAATTACGACACACATAAAAAATTTCCTAAAAGATATTACTCATTCCATTCATCTTAACTAGATTATGTTGGAAGCTACAATTGAAGCAATTGTTGTATTGTCATTGATGTCAAACCTTAACTGGTAAGACTGTTGCTATTTAAGAAAGTACTATATCTATTTGAGTGTTGCCAAGGGGATAGGCAAGGTTGGTAACAATAGCACCTAAGGAAAGGTTGAGTTATCTTGATACTTCAATGAGTACTTGATTATGTGGCACAATGATAAGACAATGTATTGTTTATCTAAGTTAAAATGAAGAATAAACTAGTAGGCTTAACCGAGCAAAAGTGAAGAAAGCTAGTGTAAGCCGAGTGTTGTTAGTGTCAACCAAGCTAGCATATGCCAAGTAAATTTAGTGTTGAAAAAACACCAATTAATTGCTGAGGAAGATAGTGATAGCTGAGGAAATAGTTTATGTGGTGACCAAGCTTTCTAGTGAAGACCGAGAAGTTCAACACAGTATTGACCCAACATTAGTATTTTGCATTTGAGGAAGAATTCAGATTTCTAGCTGATATCATTGAATTCTTCGATTATGTAAAACATGTTGAATTTATTTATTGATTGTATGAAAGCATTTAATGCACTATAAAACATTTTATTGTAAATCTATTGAGAGATTCGAGATATTTCTAGAAGGATAGCTGAAGAACATAATGTAGGATGGATTCAATGAATCTGACCTAACCCTAAGATATACAAAGGAGATTAAGCGGAAAAAGATGTATTGAACTAATAGAGGAAGTATTAAGGGAACCTAAGCTAGACGTTGGAGAAAGAGAGACAGAGAAGAAGTGGATTTCGGAAGTATTATTGACTATCTAAGAAGAGAAGGCTGAAGGAGAAGTGGTATGATTGCTTGAAGAGAGTTCTGAGCAGATCGATGATGGAGATGGAAAAGGTTCACAGTTAGTAAGCCAACATATGTGTACAAAATTGGATCTGATATTTGCAAAGTGAGTTATATGTTTTTCAAGAATCTAGATGTAACTCTACTAATGCTCTTACTTTGGAAAGTTTGTTTGGTAAGCTTACTACTTTTGAACTTTCTAACTATGATAACTTCACTATTGGTAATATTGAATCTTCTTTTAAGTCACAAATGATTCTAAGTAAGTCAAATAAGGAAAAAGAAAGATGCATAAGTGAAAGTGACAATGACACATCTGATGAAGAACTTGAGAATCTAGAAGCTCTTATGGCTAGAAGACTGAAAAAGGGGAAAAGGAAGGTACAACAGTAAACTCCCTATTATATGTTTTTCATGTAATAAAGTTGGTCATATAGCTGCTAGATGTCCTAATAAGGATAATAAGGATGAAGAAAGAGAAAACACGTATAAAGAAAAAAAAGAAGATAGAGGTTACCGAAGATATAAGGACTACAAAGGAAAAGGTAAGAAATCCTGCTACATTGCCAAAGAAGAGACTGACACTGATAATGATGATTTCAAAATTGAGGTTGTCTATGTTGCAATGAAAGATGAATTTGATGAGGATGAGAAAACTGCATTGATATCTTATGTGAAAAAAAATGATAAATGGATTATTGACAGTGGTTGTTCACATCATATGACTGGAGATAAGAGTAAGTTTGATACCTTAGATCATTATAAAGGTAGAAGTGTGAAATTTGGTAATGATGCACCATGTCTTATTAGAGGAAAATGATTGATTAAGCTGACTGATAAGATCACTTGTGAAAATGCTTATTGGGTTGAGGGTCTTAACTATAATCTTCTGAGTGTTGCACAACTTAATAGCATTGGGTACCAAGTGGAATTTCATCATAGGAAGGCCAAAATATTTGATGCCACTGGTGAACTGATTGGAAGTGGAGAACAGAAAAGAGGTAATTTGTTCTATCTAGACCTATTTGAAGAAACATGTATGATTTCACAATTTGATGATATTATATTTGGTGGACAAGATGCCTTGTGTAAGAAATTTTCAAATGAAATGAAAACTGAATTTGAAATGAGTATGTTTGGGGAGATCAAATTTTTTGTTGGTTTGCAAGTATATCAGATGGAGAAAGGAATTTTCATCACCCAGTCTAAATATCTTAATGACATACTGAAAACCTTTGGTATGGAAGATTCAAGGCTAGTAAGTACTCCCATGGCTACTAGATAGAAGTTCTCTAAAAATGATGATGATGTAGAAGTTAACCAAACTTTGTATAGATCTATGATCGGAAAGCTATAGTATGTTGTACATAGCTCTGCCAATCCTAAGGAAACTCACATGATGGCGGTGACAAGAGTCATGAGATATTTGAAGGGAACTGCTGACTATGGATTGTACTACAAGAAGCATGATAAGTTTTAATTGAGAGTGTATACAGATGCTGATTGGAAAGGAAATGCAGATGATAGAAAGAGTACTAGTGGTGGAGCTTTCTTTCTTGGACAAGCAAGAAATAGAATTGCATTTCCCAATCTACTGTTGAAGGTGAGTATGTGGTTGCAGCTGTGAACTATTCAAATTTGTTATGGATAAACCAATTGTTGGTAGGCATGAAAGAATAAATCACTGAACCAGTTGTCATTTTCGGTGACAACACAAGTGTTGTCAACATCTCTAAGAATCTAGTGATGAACACAAAGCCCAAACACATTGCCATCAAGTATCATTAGTTGAGAGAATTTGTACAAGATAAAGAGGTTCGCATGGAATATGTGAATACAAATGAACAATTAGCAGACATATTCTCTAAGGCTTTACCTAAAGAATCTCATGAATACTTGAGAATTCAATTAGGGGTCCCTCCCCTAATTGAGGCTACCTAGTCAAGCTAGGAGCACTGCATCAAATGTGCTAAAAAGAAAATCTTACAAATTGATGCAGAGAAAGGTCACACTTTACGAGCAGCCTAGAGTTGTGAAAAGTACAACAAAGTCAAGAATCAGTTATAAGAAAAGATGATAGAGAGAGAAATACTATTACTAAACTAAAAGGATGATATCTACATCTTCAGGATGTATGTTTTTGTTGCTGCTTTGGCATTTTTGTCAAAGAGGGAGATGATCACAGATGAATATACTGAATGAGAAGATCAAGATAGATGGAGAAATTCAATGGATGGTCAAGCATGGCTAATTGATTCTATATCAGAATGAAGCTAAGGATATTATAAATATTTCTGATGGACAGATAAGTTTTTGGATTGGTTGGTGATTCATGTGATATTCATATGGTGTTGACATCAATGCCAAAGAGGGAGATTGTTGGAAACTACAATTGAAGCAATTTTTGTATTGTCATTGATGTAAAACCTTAACTGGTAAGACTGTTGCTATTTAAGAAAATACTATATCTATTTGAGTGTTGCTAAGGGGATAGACAAGGTTGGTAACAATAACACCTAAGGAAAGGTTGAGTTATCTTGATACTTCAATGAGTACTTGATTATGTGGCACAATGATAAGACAATGTATTGTTTATCTAAGTTAGAATGAAGACTAAATTGGTAGGCTTAACTGAGAAAAATTGAAGAAATCTAGTGTAAGCTGAGTGTTGTTAATGTCGACCGAGCTAGTATATGTCGAGTAAATTTATGTTGACTAAACACCAGTTAATTGCCAAGGAAGACAATCTTAGCTGAGGAAATAATTTATGTGGTGACCGAGCTTTCTAGTGAAGACTGAGAAGTTGAACATAGTATTGACTGAGTGTCAGTATTTTGCATTTGAAGAAGAATTCAGATTTCCAGCTGACATCATTGAATTCTTGGATTATGTAAAATGTGTTGACTTTATTTATTAATTGTATGAAATCATTTAATGCACTATTAAACATTTTATTGTAAATATATTAAGAGATTCAAGATATTTCTAGAAGGATAGCTAGAGAACATAATGTAGGATGGATTCAATGAATCAGACCTAACCCTAAGATCTACGAAGGAGATTAAGCAGCAAAAGATGTATTGACCTAATAGAGGAAGTATTAAGGGAACCTAAGCTAGAGTTTGGAGAAAGAGAGACAGAGAAGAAGTGGATGCTGGAAGTGTTATTGATAGTCTAAGAAGAGAAGGTTGAAGGAGAAGTGGTGTGATTTCTTGAAGAGAGTTCTGAGAAAATTAGTGATGGAGATGGAAAAGGCTCATAGTCAGTAAGCCAGCATATGTGTATGGAATTGGATCTGATATTTGCAAAGTGAGTTGTATGTTTTTCAGATTAACACTACTGCTACTTTCTAACCATTGTAATAGTCAAAATCCTTTTAACAGAGGTTGGCTTTTCACCAAGCTCACTTCAAAAGAGTGAACATAATAGTAACATGTTACAATGTGGTTTTTCCCAAATTGGGTTTCCACTATAAATACTAGTGTTGATACTTGTGTGAATGTTTTGGTTTGAACATTTCTCTATTTTACAAGTTAGATGCTATTGGATAAGTGGACTGCACTGTTATATGTTTCTGTTATGCAATCAATAATGACCGAGTAGGTGTTGGCTATTAGATCTAATTTGTTGAAGAGTTTAAAGTTTAATTTTATACATCTGGACCTGAGACCAACTAATTTACCCCACCCCACCCCCCCTTCTCTGTTGTTCTAAATCATATTAACAAATTAGTGTTGGTAAATAGATTTATCACTACAATTTTGACTTCAAAACTAACCGTATTTTCCCATTAAAAAGTGATAATTGTGCCAATAGTTGGAGAAATTATGATCAAATAATTATTCATCACAATATTCCTCTGCATTTAAGGGGGACACTCCATTGTATGTCACAACCCATTTATGTTGTTGAGTTAAGTTCCTTAATTTTAGGATTTAAATATGAGAAAGAAGTTTATCTTGTGGAATTAATTGCTAGTGGATTATTAAATAGTAGGTAAAATTTTAGTAAACTCTCTTTTTATGCTGAATTAAATGGAACTTGTGACAGAGAGAAGTAATTTTTTTAAAAATAAATGAGGGAAAATAAAGTGGATACAACTATTAAATCCCCCATGTATGCATTGGGAGCCACCACGATGGAATGTTAAATGTGACTATTTTTTTTAATGTGAAGACAATTCCCTGTACTCACCCTATTACAGTTATATTTCTACAAGTAAAGGTGACAAATGGAGAGTGCGTGCATGATTTGGAAGATAAGACGTGCCAAAAATAGAAGAAGGGAGTTTGAATAGGAGAATACTCCTACTACACACACAACATAAGACGAAGGAAAGGGAAAAGGGAGTTGGTTAGGGAGAAATAGGCATCCATTAAGGAGAAGTTAGGGGATAGTTGGAGTTTTTGAGGTTATTCATTTGGGGCATACTTATTAGAAAATATGCAAATGATTAAAGAGTGGGAGTTAAATAGTTGTTATGTAGGGCTATTCATTTGGGGAAAATATGATATAGAACGAATTATTACGAAAGTCAAATATGATAAGTCCCATAATCAATGGTATAATATTCAATTCTCTATCCCAAACATTATTCATTTCAGATGGTGGTCCTATGAATGATTGGAACTTTTGGGATAGATAAATTAAATGAGAACGAAGTTTTATGCTCTTGAGGAGAGAGATGAGTTAAATGAGCATGTGATCTCCCATGGATCAACATGATTATCTAGATGGAAAGCATGTAGAATCATAGATGGATACAAATCCCATGAAAAATGTCAAAATACACAGAGCTATCCTTTATGCTTAAGATGGGATGAGATTTTAGAAGGAGAAGGTGAAGAGAAGATGGTGGATAGAATTATTAGGCCGCAAAAATGAAGCACGAGCCAAGGTGGGAGATCCTCCTCTTGTGTGGGATGCCAAATTCGCTCATGAAGAAGAGTGGTACGTGCATCAAGGGAAAGGTAACTAAACTTTAAAGCATTCATCTGGGTCCTATAGTGAGAACATATTTTGGAGTGGGGAAAACTTTTAAAGCCCAAAAATGCAGTTAAATTCTTGGGTTGTGATTCAAACTAAGAAGAGAAGAGAAAAAAAAATTAAGGATAAAAGAAGGCCATTATAGAGTGATTGAAAAAGATCAGATTAGAGAAACAAAGGAATACTATGTACATAATTCCTAGTATTTTTCTTTAGTTTTAAATTTCTTGTTCTGAAAAATTATAATGGAGATTGATTATATAATTATTATATGAGCTATGATTTCATTTAAAAGAAGAATACATCCTACAATAATGGTTTTATTACTTATCTTTTTCTTTATATTATTTGGTTGAGCCCCAGAGCTGGGAAGAAATTTGAAATAAACTTTTGGAATTCAAATTAGTCATCCTTGTTGAAAACCTAGTCTATGATCAAATGACAGTATACAAAATAACCTATTTAATGATCATCTCTATTTGAAAATACGATTGAAAATTCTAGGAATCAAGTTCATTATTCTAATCATTAAAATTTTGACAAAATGCAAGTGTACTTCCTATAGATTTGGCAATGTTATTGTTTTATTCATTCAAAATTGCAATAGAAGGTATGAGAACTTCTTGTAGTCTATGCTAGCCACATTGTTGAAAGAAGACAATTTAATTTAAGTATATCTTATAAAGTCTAAGATGAAATTATATTGAAAAAAGGAAATGTGTACCTATGTACTTGTGTGGAAACTTGATATGATTAAAGTATCACAAAATCTTTTTTCTTCCTATGCCATTATTGCAAGTTCCTTCATTTAAAATGATCTCATGGTATATCTATGTACGTGAGTGAGAAAGAATTGAGATCTCAATATGTTTTTTAATAAAGAGTTGATGTTTCTAGTTTTATATGTTTGAAAGATGCATATGGTTTATCCATGTATTGATGATAATGATCTAGAATATGGTTATTCCTTATTACACCACTATAGAAAATAAAAGAGCTGAAATTCAAATCTTAATGAGAAGATATATGAAGGAAATCTTAGACATGTAAGTTCTTCAGACCTATTTGTGAAGTACCTATTAATCATTGTTATAATTTATGCTTCATTTTGAAGTGAAATTATTATATGTGTATTTTTGGATTTTCTCCATGTACTATGATGAATTCAAATTATAAATATCTTTTGAACTAAAAGAGATGTTGGTAGAAATGTATGAGCTTGACATGTTTTTGATAGTTAGGAGAAGGATGTTTTTATGTTTGTTTATGTATGTTGAATGCACCCATGAAACATTATGTACTATGCATTAAATGAGAATGTTTTCACAATATTTTTAATATGTATGAAATGGAAGTAGATTTACAAGGTTTATTTTTGAAGTCTATGACATGTTATATTGTAAATTCAATGTCGATGTATCAAGTAGCACTTATTCAATTAGTCCTTATTTTTACTTTATTAGATTAGTTCTAGTTGTGCCGGGTATCCTTCATGTTAGGAAGAATTCTGGGGAAGTGTTAATGCTTTGTGGTAGGTTGGAAATGCACTCACACAATATTCTTTCCCTAGCTAACTTTTGTGAATAGATTTCTGAAGCATTTTTGTAGGAAGGACTTTCCTTTATAGTGATACACTTCTTTGTTTTTGACATGGTGGTATTTTGTAATTTTTTTTGTTTATTTTTGTCATTAAAATGGAAGTAAATATTTGATCTAATCTTTATCTTTTAATGATGTGAATCAAAAGTTGGCCGAAAATATCTATAGTCATTATCTTGACATGAAAGTTTGTTCTTGCTTGTATTTGATGTGACATATCTTATTGTGATTTCTTTAGGACACTCAACAGATGGTCAAATTTTTCCTTATCTTTAGATAAAGGTATGCTTTATCATTTCTATATTTCTAATTGTAATTATATTCCTATTAGTCCTATAATGTAGGGAACTGATTGGTATCTTATCGACTTATGCATTCAACCATTGACTTATTGACCGACTCCCTTGTATTGTAAGTTTTATTGATGTGGCTTTTTGTGTCATAATTCCAGTCTTTACATATCGTATCATAGCTCTGGGTTCCATACTAGGGCCTTGAGTTCACTATGCTTAGTTGCAACCCTTATTCATATAAATTGTGAGTTGATTAATGCTTAGTCTACGAACATAATTATGGTTCTCTAGATTGACTAGAGTGTCTTCCAATTACAGTTTATTTTGATAGGAAAGGATAGGATGTTCCTTGTTTTATGGGAAATGGACACTTGAGGGACAATTATTCTTATGTGTGTGAAATATTCAGAATGTCCCTAGTTTCTCTTGAAACTATGAAAGTTTGAAACAATTATTGAGCTTGACATCTATCTTCCTTTGAGTGGTCTGATTGCTTCTTATTTTATATTGAAAAATGTTAGAATATGTGAAAATTGTGAGGTACATTATGTGTGAGATACACTTAAAATTTTGATATATATGTAATGCCCAGTGGATTTGGGCATTAGCTTAATTAACTATTAATCATGTCCTAATGCCTAGTTTAATTCAGTAAAATAGAAAATCTTTAAATGACAATTGAACATTAAAACTTTAATTTCATTACAGAATTTACACAAAATGAGATGTAATTTTTTCATCATATGCATTTTTAGGCAATGTAATTTATGTAACAGATTAATAGAGTATATAGGATTCTTGAATCAAATATCACACTGAACATTTTCGAACCATAAAAAATTCATGTACATAATGTAGGAAACTAAATTAAAATTCATTTATAGATACAATAATTTAACTTTTAAAGAAGCATTAATTTTTACTAAAAAATAACTTCGAAATACAACTGGTAGTAAATCCTTCCTCCAAGAGGATAACATATAAGCCTTAATTTTGCACTTTTCACTTTTACAATTACAATATCTTAGAGTACATTTTTAGTAGAACAAGGTTACTTAAACTCAATACAGTAGCAACATTTCTTTAAAATTCTTTCTCTCAACTTTATCTTGAAAACTTAAACTTGAACTTCATCTTCACACCATGCCAATACCTGCAACACAAAGGCTTCTACCACATGACCATGGAGGCTAACCTCCCAGCCTAGGCCATTTCATGGCCACCCCTGAGCTAGGGGAAACAAGAATTGGATGGGTTACAAACATACATCACATACATAAACATTCAACCACAAATTGGAACAAATCATGCACAAATGACTCCCTTCCCAAGCTTGCACAAAGGATTCCAAAATTGGATCCATAGATGGGTGAAGGTGGAAACTTCTCATATGGAGACACCTTTCTTATACCAAAACAAGAATTTCAATATTACTCACATGCCTTCACAAGGCCCTTCCAAACATAAAACTCAACTCCATGAGCATCAACACATCCCTTATGACCCCCAAACAAACATAAGAATACCTCAAGGATGTCCGTACATCCAAGTTCTCATACATAAAGAATTCTCAACTAGGCCTTTCACTCCAAGTCCTCCTCAAATCCTCCCAAGGATGAGAAGTAAACTTGCACACCCATAAACATGAAGCAAAACAAGATTAAAGTCATCAACTCACAATGAAACTACTCAATACAAGATTCACACACAAGATACTACAATTTACAAAATTTACACAAGTTCATCGTCTCAATGCAACTACAAAAACAATTACATGATAGAGCCACCAACCTTTCTCCTAAGCAATGGAAATTTGGAGGGTTGTAGAAGAGCTTTCCTTGATTCCTATCTTGCTTTCCTTCTCAAATCTAATAGCAAATCTCTCTAGTCCTCCTCTCACTCACTCCACAATTCTAGCATAGACAAGATGATGAAGTCCCTAATTCCTAAGCCTCTATCTCCTAAAAACACTCTAAACATTCCTCTCTCATTCCCTCTTTGCAAAACAAGTTAGGTTTCTAGATACTAGATAAAATGACACTTACCCTTGCTATAGAAATGGGATGAAATTCAACACATGGGAAAGTGATGTAACCTAGAGAACATTACTATTTTCATCATTACCAAAGATGGCCTATTTAGAGAGACAAAATAGAGGCCTAGAGAAGTGGAAATGGTAGAAATTGGCCCTCTAACCCATGTACTAGACTTGGGGCACTAAAAACCAACCTTAACTACACCTTGAGACTCCACATAGCCCCTCAAAAACTCTAGTTAAACTTGCATCCGAAAATGGAATAATGATAACATAAATCTTGGTTCCCTAAACCACCAACCTAGCCTAGGGATACACAAGACCAATCTAAGGAAAGGGTGGGGTCCATACTCCACTCAAGCATGCCATATCATCACAATGGTGTCAAGTGACACCTCACAAAAGTACACATCACATAACACACATGGCATGCTTAGTGGATAAATTACATCTATATTTTCACAAAATGAAATTTACTTCTAATAATGCATTTACAAATATTAACATCCACACACACACATGCATCACATTTATGAATCAAAATCACATTACAATGAGGTTGTTCTCTTCTTAGAGCTGACATTGGTTTCAAACTAATTTCACTTAGATCCATCCTTGTTTCCCCATTTTAACAACCATGGTCACAACCTGCACACTCAACTCAGATGTCGGTATCACATAAATACAATGCATTTATAATCATATCCAACATGAAATAGGTACAATAATAGCATCTATACTTAATACATAACAAAAATGCATATCGTGAATCATAAACATATTCCTAAGTTAACTATTGAATGATTTCTCTATCAGCATTTACTATTCTATAAGATAACGTAACAAATGTAGAATTCATAATGCATATATCATAAGTTAAGCATGAAACCATTACAAGCATATAAAGAGTATGACTAATATCATCAACATATAAATCTATTATAACCATCTCATAAGGTCTAATGATAGAAAAATCATAATAAAAAATAGGTCTAGTGTCTCTAAACAATGTATCAACAAGGTAAGCCAAAAGTCAAAACAACTATTGAGCTAGGATGGCTTGAGGTAGGACCTCACATCCTCCCCCCCTAGGCATGAAATTCCTCCTAGAGTTCATCAAATAGATAGGGGTCCTGATCTCACATCTGTGCTATGTCCTCCCAAGAAGCTTTGAGGCTGTCGATATCTAACTGCTGGCTCGATGACCTGAAGGACAATCTCTCACAATGTGCCCCATGGCACCACATGTATAACATGGTCCTCTAGCCTAGAACTGAATCCCCTAAATTCTAGGCTACTACTACCCACTTGTCATACTAGATCTACTGAAGCTATCTCTAGATGACTGAGTCTGAGCTCCCTGGTCATGTCGGGGACTCTACAGAGACTACTACTACTGTTGTGGTGTGCTTGATTTCTCCTGATTTCCTTTCTAGTGGGATTTCAGGAAGCCAAAGTATTGTGGTATGAAACTATGGTTTTGTGACCTGTCTCATCCATAATGAGACCTATTATGGATCTCCTTAGCTATCATGGCCCTCTCTACTATATCATGAAAGTCACCTGATGGCACCATCTGCACTCTGTCAACTATGGCATAGTTCAGCCCCTTACTAAAGTGGTTGACCTGGAGTTTCTCATCCTTCATGTAATAAACATAAGGAAGGAGCTCGAGAAACCTGCACTCATACTATGCTACTAATAGTCCTCCCTACTGTAGGTCATGAAACTCATCGATGCGACGCTGTCTAAAATGCTTTGACATATATCAGGCTCAGAATCTCTCCACAAAGGTCTCCCATGTGAGGGTATCTATGAAAAGATGACTCTTATATTCCTCCTGCCTCCACCATGTAGAGGCAGTCCCCCTTAGCATGTGAATTGCAAGTCATGCCTTAAGGTTGCTCTCATAAGGGCGCAACCCAAAACATCTCTCAAGGCTAAAAAGCCAAGCCTCAGCATCTTCTGCACCCATGGATCCTAAAAAGGGTGGTGGCTCAAGTTGTAAGAGGTTTTTGATCTGGTCCCCTATATCACTGGGCACTCTCGACACTATCGCTAGTGGTGGCTCTGGCATGTGTATAGACTTATCTCCATGATCTTCCTGCTCCTCTACTCATCTAGGTGGGGGACTCCTACTCCACTCCCAGACCTCAGCCTATTGGCCTCCTAGAGGCAATCTATCCATAATTATATTAACCCAATTTTGTAATGCATTAAGGATGTCCTAGTTGGGATTAGGTGGTGGTATAGGAGGGGGCCCCTACACATCACCTACTCCCTTGGCTATACGTTCATCTCCCTCTATTGCCAGATGACTACCTCTAGGTCTCCGCCCACATCGGCGAGCACTATGCGTGACTAGAGGCATCCCACTATTGACTTTTCTTAACTAAGGTTTTCCCTAAAAGGATGGATGTCTTAGAAAGGAAAATATGAGCTCTACTAGCATGACATAATATTCATTCATAAAGTTGAAGAAGAGAAAAGCCGATACTTCTTTCTATATATAAGTATAAATAAGATTTATTAAAATTTAATTAAAGAGAACTCTAATGTTTATATGAGTAATTCATTAACATCCAAGAGTATTTAAAGGCTTCAGAATAATTTAGGTTAAGTTGCAATGCTATTTTTACGATGACCAGTATACTAGCCACATATATTGGCGTCATAAAAATAACATTAACAAGTATTAAATGAACTATTTTTTAACTAAAAACTTAAATTACACTTTATGTCATATTAATCTCAAAGGTTGATAAATTAAATATGAACATATAACGTGACACCTAGGCATCTTAATTGCTTAATCTTACCCCTAAGGGTTATCAATAGATTAGAATAATTTTCCCCTTAAACCTAGTATTAAAGAAAGTTAAATATGTTATTAATTATTTAATCGATAATTTACATGATGATGCACGTCTTAAATTTATCATGCTAAACTTCTAGACACTACTTCCAAATTTATCCAATTACAATTTAATGATAGACTATATGAAAACGTTATAAATGTCATTATTCTTCTATTCAAAATTCACTAACGTTTGTTTAACAAACTTTAAAAGGTACATTAAGTACTTGATCATAAAAACTAAATTAAAAGAATTTCTTAAACCATTATTATTAAACTATTATAACAATTATATTAAAACAACATAAATTTTATAAATTAAAATTTCTAATATAATAATTAGATTAAATCAACATAAACTTAATAAAATTTCTAATATAGTTCATTAATACTATTTTTTAAAATACAACTATCACAAATACAAGTTATTAAATCGACTAACAAATTTTCCTATTAATACAATTTCCAAGTACATTTATTTAATAAATATATATTTTTAAAAGAATTCCTAAAGTGTACCCATTTTAGTTTTGTATTAGAATGAGTATTGATTTAATAAAAGATTAAAGTCCAAATATTTAGAATGATATTAACTCCATAAATTTTCTCTTATCATAGTTCTAATGAATAGATTTAAATTAATGACTATAACCTTTATACGTAAAATTACAAAACTATTCAATTCAATACTCTTTTAAATTAAATTTTACACCATTTATATTAATATTAATGACTATTTTTTTGAAATATTTCCAATGGAAAAAAAATAAATTCATCTATAAAATTTTCCTAACGCTAAACACACTGAAATGAATTTTTAATATTAAAGTTTGATATAAATCCAAATCTCAAATCTAAAAATCAATAACAAAATAAGGAGACCCTTTAAATATAATTTGTTTCCTTAAAATACCAAAAGTTTCCAAATTCCAAAAAGAAAAATTCAAAGAATTTTGAGGATCAAAAAGTTGGTTGAAAATAATATATTAAACCAAAGTCCAACTCATTTTTTAATAAAGAATAAAAAAGAAATAAATGAATGCATAAAATAAAATAAAATAAACACTCCAAACCCTAATTCAAAATTAGGGTTGGGCCAAATATTAAACTCCACTGAAACCCTAAAATTATCATTTCTACATCTTCTTTTGCAGAGTTAGGGGAGCTTCTAAGGAATGGAGGAATTTTTGTGTTCTCAAATGAGAACAAATGTGTATATGCACACATATGGTGTGCATATACACACTCATTTTCATTTGAGAATGTGCATACAGATCAGATAGTAACAGCTGGATTATGATAGCATCTGTTAATTTACAGATCTGGGTAACTCCCTCTTCTCTATTATTTTTTAAAAAATATTTTTATACAATTTTCTTCTTACAGATTTCAATATAGCTAAGGTTTTAATAAGTTTTCAAACCCTAGTTTAAGAATGATACGAAAATCCTCTTTTTTTTAAAGATCTGAGATACCCTTTTGTTTGGGTTTTCTTTTAATATATATGTTGTAGGTATTTATTTTTTTACTATGAATAGCTAGGGTTCCAAAAAAATTTCTTATGTGCATTGTCTTTCTTTTTTTTTAACACTACAGTTAGCCTAGGTTTCATTTTTTTTAATCTAGAGACAGTATAAAAGAAAAATAAAATAATAACAAAAAAAAAATTAATGGGGGCTAGGAGGCCTTACCAGCCGCCGAAGCTGACCAGCGCCCATCCGCAGAACCCTCAACTGCTATTTTCTTCCCATGGCCTATGGTGGGAGGCTGCAGAGCAGCTCCACTGTGGGTGCTACAATGTAGCACCACCATGAGTGATGCATTGCAGCACCACCATGGGTGGGCGCTATTGTGTAGCATAAACTGTACTCATGGTTACTATCTTATAAATAGGAGTTGTGCTTCAAAATAAAATGCAGGCATGTACAGAGACAGAGAAATAATGTAACATTTTTATTTTGTAACTCTTGTGTTTGTAAACTGTCAAAGCAATTTTACTATAATCTTTCCTTTATTCTTTTCTTGTTTTAATATTTTTTTTTGTTTTTCAACAGTAATTAATTTTTTTAAGTAATTACTAACAGAAAATAAAACTTAAGTAACTATTAACAGAGAATGAAAGTTAAGTAATTGTTTTTTTTCCTTTCTACCATAATACGGGAAATGTATAAACTAGAGAACCATAAATTTCACACAGGAAAATTTCTAGCAAGTCAAGTACCTAAGGTAAACAAGAAAATTCACATAATTTGCTAATTTACAACTCTACTTCTCAACAAAATCTGGAAAACATTAATAATCAATTTATAATTGATTTGAAACAAAAATAGAACTCTTAAATTCAATGTAACCTTTTAGTTTACTAATATGGTATGTCTAATAATTTTTAGTTTCCTGATATGGTATTACTGGCATATAAATTTTTACTATTAACATACCAAATTTTGTCATACCAGAATACTAAATCAGAATAAAATATGTAGGGAATTGTAACAGACAAGGTCCTAGAGCTGAAACTTGGCTCTGATACCAGAATGTAATGCCCAAATCCACTGGGCATTACATAGCTTAATTATCTCTTAATCATGTCCTCATGCCCAGTTTAATTCAGTAAAATAGAAAATCTTTAAATGACAATTGAACATTAAAACTTTAATTTCATTACAGAATTTACACAGAATGAGATGTAATTTTATCATTACATGCATTTGCAGGGGATGTAATTTATGTAATAGATTAATAAAGTATACAGGATTCTTGAATCAAATCTCAAACTGAACATTTCCGAACCATAAAAATTTCATGTACATAATGGAGAAAACTGAATTAAAACTCATTTATAGATACAGTAATTTAACTTTTAAAGAAGCATTAATTTTTACTAAGAAATAACTTCAAAATACAACTGGTAGTAAATCCTTCTTCCAAAAAGATAACATATAAGCCTTAATTTTGCCCTTTTTCACTTTTACAATTAGAGTATCTTAAAGTACATTTTGAGTAGAACAAGGTTACTTAAACTTAGTACAGTAGTAACATTTCTTTAAAATTCTTTCTTTCAGCTTTATCTTGAAACCTTGAACTTCATCTTCACACTATGCTAATACCTACAACACAAAGGCTTCTACCACATGACCATGGAGGCTCACCTCCAAGCCTAGGCCATTTCATGGCCACCCCCAGGCTAGGGGAAATAAGAATTGGATGGATTACAAATAGACATCACATACATAAACATTCAACCACAAATTGGAACAAATCATGCATAAATGACTCCCTTCCCAAGCTTGCACAAATGATTCCAAAATTGGATCCATAGATGGGTGAAGGTGGAAACTTCTCATATGGAGACACCTTTCTTATACCAAAACAAGAATTTAAATATTACTCACATGCCTTCACAAGGCCCTTCCAAACATACAACTCAACTCCATGAGCATCAACACATCCCTTATGACCCCCAAACAAACATAAGAAGGCCCTCAAGGATGCGCATACATCCAAGTTCTCATACATAAAGAATTTCCAACTAGGCCCTTCACCCCAAGTCCTCCTCAAATCCTCCTAAGGATGAGGAGTAAACTTGCGCACCCATAAACATGAAGCAAAATAAGATTAAAGTCATCAGCTCACAATGAAACTACTCAATACAAGATTCACACACAAGATACTACAATTTACAAAATTCACACAAGTTCATCTTCTCAATGCAACTACAAAATAGTTACATGATAGAGCCACCAACCTTTATCCTAAGAAATGGTAATTTTGAGGGTTGTAGAAGAGCTTCCTTTGATTCCTAGCTTGCTTTCCTTCTCCAATCTACTAGCAAATCTCTCTAGTCCTCCTCTCACTCACTCCACAATTCTAGCATAGACAAGATGATGAAGTCCCTAAATCCTAAACATCTATCTCCTAAAGACACTCCAAAAATTCCTCTCTCATTCCCTCTTCCCAAAAAAATTAGGTTTCTAGATACTAGATAAAATGACACTTGCCCTTGCTATAGAAATGGGATGAAATTCAACACATGGGAAAGTGAGGCAACCTAGAGAACATTACTATTTTCGTCATTACCAAAGATGGCCCATTTAGAGAGACAAAATGGAGGCCTAGGGAAGTAGATGTCATGCCCATCAAAAACACACTAAAAACACACCAATTTTTTTTTAAAAGATAAGTTAAGTGTAACTCAAAGTTGCAAAATGAAGGGGTAATCTTAGGCAACGATTCTCAAGACATCAATTAAACAACTAGTCAATCAAAGATGGTCTACAAGGTCACTAGGATAACGTCAAAACAAAGGGGACTTCAATAAGACAAAGGGGATTGCACTAAGACTAAGCACGATATGCCAAGTGGGTTTACAAGCTAGGAGGTCTCGTTAATCGAATAATCGAACAGTTCGAAGTGTTAGCAATCACATAGGTCATAAAGGATTTAAAGAACAATGCTTAGATTATTCCCTAAACAATCATTTTCGATCTTGAGGAGTTAAGTTGTATCCTTCGAGATAAAACAATCTCTTGAATGTCGAGGCATATATTAATAACTATTATTTGTAATATTCCATATATGCTAAGTCCTAGGAACCATTGAATGACGTTTATAAATATAAGAGATCAACATGGATAATCTAATTAATCCTCTAAAACATATTTTTAACTAATTTTATATATATATATATATATATATATATATATATATATATATATATATATATATATATATATATATATATATATATATATATATATATATAATTAATAATAATAGTAAGTCAATTAATAGTTATGAATTATTTAATTCTCTACAATATTTCAACTTATTACATTATATGACAAAATTCAAACTCAACTTGTAAAGCCTACTTTATCACCCTATGCCTAACTATAGCCATAATTCATTGATGAAACACAATATCAAATCTTATTATTAAATAAAACAAAATGCTAAGTTTAATTAATATTATTATTCTAAATAACATACCAATCCACATTATATCACATCAAACATCTAATTCTAACTAAACCTATTCTATCTCTTATTCTACCCCTTTACACATGTCATCTCCCTTCACCCAAGGACTAGCTACCTAGAAACTCTCTACACACTTGCCCCAAGATGCATGTCAAATCAACCTGGGCGCACATGTGTGTTGGGGTGTTGAAATGCCAGCATAGTGGCGCCACTTGAGGGAAGTGAGAGCAGATTTTTTTTACTTTTCATGGGTATACTTAACCATAAACAACTTTCAATCAAAACCCTTGCTCTTCCCAAGAAGGGAGCGCCTAACAAGGAGGGGATAGGTGTACAAAGAAATCTGCAAGAATGTCAGACTTAACTCTTCCTTGGGGTACGCATGGAAGAAGTCTTTACAAGATTTCATATGCCCTGACATCACTTAATGCTAAGATACAAGGGCCAAAGAAAGGATAGTATATAAAATTTTTATTTGTTGATATTGTCATAGCCAAAAAACCAACGTAGGGGATAATGAGACAAGGAAATTAATTAGAGAATCTACCCTTTGCTCATCACCTGCGCCTAGGAGAGGCTTTTGTGGGGTCCACTACAAGTGGGTGATGAGGTTTATAGTTTTCTTTTGTAGTAAAGTTTATATTTGTTTCTAATCAGTCATTTAGAATCAGTTTAAAAGGTAGATTAGTGTATTAACCATGATTAGCAATAATGTTAATTAGGACGAGGAGAATATTCTCTGTGGTAAGAGAATATTTTCCTCCTTCATACAATTTCCAGAGAGCAAAATGCTCTATTAGCTTGATATGAATGCCTTTTTTTTTGCAAAGAGATTTATATGACAATTTGATTTAAATTTGATAGTATGCCTACATTTAGGTGATGAATTGAATTTATTATGAGCTACTCTCAAGAACTAATAAAACTAATTTCTATTGATGATGAATAACTAATGATTTACACCATCAAAATGACAAAATAAGCTATTCTGTTATGAACAACATGTGCTTTAGAGATTGCTTTCTCCATTGAATTTGACACATTTATAATCCCTATTACATGATCTAACTTATGAAGAACTCTTTTTTTTTTTTTGTCAAAAGCCCTTATTGAATACAATGCAAATAACATTTAGTAATAAAAGTAATTCACTACTTTCTCATCAACAACTACACCTGATTTAAAACAAGATTTGGAGATGAAATCTTCATTACAAGTTTACAAGTTTATGAACTACTCAAGATCTCCTTTCAAAGATTCACACCCCATACAAAATACTCTCATCAGGAAAATGATAACATTTTCAACTCCTCACAAAATTGCATCTCCCTCAAGGAGACTTCATGGCTCCAAATCCTGCAACCAAACACAAGAAACCCAAAACAACCATGGTACTCTCCTCCCTACCATAGGCCCATTACATGGACCACCCCCGAGCAAGGGAAGTTCAAGACAACGGGTAGACTCACAAACAACATTACATATCCATTCACATATGCATTCTCTCAACACACACACAGCCACAAAGATAAACTTCACATATACACAAGAGAGGCTCTTTAATGAAACTTTCACATACATGGCTTCCATAAGAAGCTCATTCTCAAGCCTTCAACAAGTGAGTGGGTTCTTGCTCAACCCAAAATCAAAACCCAAGTGCAAGTAATAAACACAAACACATGAAGAATCCACAAGCTCAAGAGAGCATGAAATCCACAAAACTACACTACATACACTACCACAAGATGCATAAGCACTCCTCTTATTCATTCCATTCTAAAACCATATTGCATAGGAGAGAAGGATTCACTAACCTTGCTGCAAGTAAAATGCATAATGAATGTGGAGTCCTCTTCTTCTTCAACCAAGCTCTAACTTTCTCCAAACTCCTAGTTGTCTCCAAAGTTGGAGAGTGGGTCCTTGGGGAGCCCAAAGCTAAGCCTTCCACTAAATACCCTCTACACACTCTCCCATGTGACTAAGAATTTTCGCAACTTTTCAAAATGTCACTTTTGGAGGGCTTCCCAAGGTGCTCCTAGGGTGTCCTATGGTCAAAAGGGTCCCTTACCCAGAGGTATAACCCATGGACCTTCCTTATTCATGCAAAATATCTCCCTAGGTGCCTATCTGACCCCCTAAAACCTCCCTACAAGGTGAACTTCGAAATTCAAAGTCCAAGAATTGGGACCATCTCATGGGTGCACTTACCAAGCTTATGAAGAAGGTTGGGCCACCTAATACTAGGCTAGGAAGGTGACATGAATTCCTTCCATGTGGACCATTGCCAACACATAAAACATTGCACATGTGTCGATTGACACCTCTACACATTACAATCACACTTGACAATATCTATTAACCAATTTTAGTTACATAAAACATCTTACTCCCTAAATACACACAAACCTACATACATTACGAAATGAACATCACAACACAAGAAGGTCCTATATCCCATCGGGACGCGACCTTGGTGTCACAAACAGATGTTGGCTTGACTCCCCCAAAACCATGGTTAGTACCTGCACTCATTAGACAAGCATTAGTAACTCTGGTAATGATAATAACATAATCAAGATGTGCAGAACGACGTCACATTCAATTAACTTCTGAATAGTATATCCTCTATCTATTCATCCATTCATGACACAATAACGCAACATCATCTCCTAAGCTAACAATTCCAAATTGCACAATCATTTCTAAGAAAATATATATTTAATCTCATATTCAAAAGTAATTCTTAACTGCATGTGCATTCTAACATCAATAAATCTAAATCTTTCTTTCCTACATGTTATCTTTTCGAATTAGGAACACATTCATAATTGCCCTAGCTATATAGCTCACATACTAATCACATAATTTTCAACGTGTCTATCATACATAATTAAATAATCCAATTCATCATTTCAATGTCATAGCAATGTCTTGTGATTATAATCAGGATAAAATACCTTAATGTCATTGCTAGAATAAACACACATATAGTCTAGAGTGTACTGAATACATAATTGAAGAATCATTATAAGGGTCTCAATTCCTTAGTCTGTTGCATAAAAATAAAGTACCATGATGATTCTGAGTAAAGCCCACATATAAATTTAAGGAAAATTGCAAAAGACAATGAGAATTCTTACCAGAGTGTTTTTACCATGATGCGGAAAATGGAGGGGTCCCACACCCTCCCCCCCTAGGTCTCGACTTACACCTGGAAGTCGCAAGGTTGTGCTATCACCCTCTAGTAACTCAGCTTGATCCACAGTCCTAACTTCCTGCATGTTAGCCTCTAGGGACAACTATGCTTTTTCCTCATCCCAACAATATAACCATGTTTGTCACGCAAAGGTTAGTTGCAACCATCTTGTAACAATAATTAATTAAATTATTTTCTAGTGCTCTTCTAATTTCCACAAGAAAGTACATAAGAACACAACTTAAACAAGTTTTAATGCCAGAATAGATGATGCACTTGAACTTTATATTAACATTCAATAACAATTTGACTATATCTTGTTAGCATCTTTGATGTGTTTTTTAGAAATTTCCTACAATTTCAATCAAAATTTCCACAAAAACTTCTACCATACAATGACGTATGACAACATTAGTGAGATTAATCACATAGATATTTTGGCAGGCTCTAGCATTCTCACAATCATGCCCTTTTTACCAAGGAAAAGTTTAATATTACCAAAGATTCATTAACACAATGACATCATGATTACCACACATGGTACTGAAAATACAATTATTCATGCCACTTCTTAATTTTATATGACATCTCTCTAACCATGAGTAGATGCAAATCCACACAATCACACTGTAATCCACATCACCGGGAGTACACATTACAACAAAAGGCTCAGGAGCGGACATAGTCCAGTCCTCCAGGTATATACCATGATCTCATCTGTCTCAAAATCTGATATCTGTAATCCAATGATGCATATAACAATTCCTCCAAGGAATAATCACCACTCCTAGGTGGTAGTGAATACTAGCTGCATAACAGCTTCACATGTCTCATACTTAAGGGTTCCCTTATGTCTGCTTCCTCGCATACACTCACCAAGTCTACCATCTGTATCCTTGGTGAGCGAATCACATTACTACATAGGACCAACATTCGAATAATAGCAAGAAAAATAGTTTAGCCACCAAAGTCATAAAAGAAAGTAAAATAAGTCTCCAAATTCAACAATAATATAAAATAAATTTCCACAACAATAATTCATAGCATCAAGAATTCCCAACAATTGTGGCTAAACCTTCACAAGCAAAGATAACAAATTGTTGGTCCGCACAAACAACCAAAAATCATCATGAAAAATGCACAACACATCACTGTGTGACCATAAATAGTCACCAACGAGGAAGAAGGGAACATCATCTGGCTGTCACAATAGCCCTTCATGTGGCGTCCCACATGTCATAAACAATAATAAAAAACATATGCTGATAATATATCATATGGTAATGTTCCTTGCCGATATGACACGCATAGGACACACTCCAAAAAGTGATACCTCCAGGGTCATCACTATAGCCAGAGGTATACATGGCTAGGGTCAACCCATACGCACTTCCACGTCCAACGACTGAGCATCCATGGGCGCCCCTCTACAAGCATGCAAGCGTCTCCCAATCGCTCTGCATCAAGTAGGAATACATAACATACATATACTGCGCCTTCACGTACTCATGTACGTGGCATCGTGTCCTTGAGCTCGGCTCGCTACCATCAGCAACACGGCATCATCACCTATCACTGTGTCGGAACATCAGTGGGCGTGGCATCGTACCTCATGCATCATGTCGGAACATGTGCAGTACGGAATACATCACAGCAGGGCATACACTTCCCGCCTCGTGCTGGATCTCAACGAATACAAGTGAAGCTATGAATCATCAATGTACTGCCCAATCTATCCAATAGAGTCTCACATCAGATACTGATACAATGCTCAACTGTGGGGATAAAGGATAAACACACATGAACCTCATACTTGGGTTCATCAAAAGGGGAAGTAGTGAGTACATTCCTTGGTTCGTGGAAGCTGACATCGCTTCGTGCCGCTATAATGCAGACGCACTACCATAATAACCAAGAAACTTTGTGGCTGCTACCACCCCTACACATACTGAGTCATCATGGGGGAAACGGGGGATAGTGTCTCTTACACCATTTCTCAAATAGTTGAGGTTCATGTCACCTCGTGCTGCCAGACATACACTACACATGCTACCCAAGAGACTCGAGTAGTGGAAGCTAAGGTCGCTTCGTGTTGCCTGACACACACCTTACGTGCTACCCAAGGAACGGGTAATAACACTACCCCAACACAAAATACCCCGCAAGCTATAACTCAGAAAGGTAACACACATACTGACAAGTATCAACGAATAGGGAATATGGTATCCCCATACCCCTAACAAGCAGATATCCCATGGGTGATGCTCACTCACATCCCTCCATGCAACACAAAACAGGCACTGGTTTCTTCACAACACCCATCACAAGCACTGGCACAGGTTCATTCACATTTACGAGGGATTACACAACATGAATCAAGACATATTTATAAAATGATTACAACTTTACCTTTTTATCATAATATCCTTAAACCCTCTAACATCAATGTTACACTTATCCTCATTCCTCATTTCCATATTTCATAGTGAGCTTAAAGGAAACTCACAACAGTTACATACCAAAGTCCTTTAATTGAACGTACAAATTTCATTTCTCCATTGTAAAAGAAAATTCACAATCACTACATAATACACAAGGAATATAACTTAATTTGCATAAGTTTCATGGTCTTCCAACACATTTACATCTCCTAAGATCAATAATTGAAACAAGGACAAATTTCAACATTCTAATTAAGAAGCATTGTACCATTTGTTAATCGTGTCTACTCTATGCATTTACATTTTCAATTCTTAATAAGCTAGGTGCAAGCAATTTATCATCTGATGAGAGAACATTTTCAAATTTTAACAAAATGCCAATTACCTTAGAGAAAAAGTTAGCAATTTATTAGGTAACAACTATCTAAAGTTTACATCAGCAAGTATTCAGAGGGAAAATCATGCCACATGGCAATGTCCCTTATACACAATGTTTAGTTACTAATTTACTTATTAAGTTGATAAGGTTATAACTAGGGTCTAAAGGTTAGTAACGTCCCATATTCAATCCGTCATTTATTCGATTCCTATGGTTATCCATCACTTAGGTAGTTCAGTTATTAGTATTTCAATTAATCCAATAATTATCGATGAGATAATTGCTTATAGGTTTGTTGTTACTAGACTCTGATTATAATAATGATTCTCTTGATACGTAAGCAAAGAAAAAAAAAAATTAATTCTTCTTAATTTAATTTATAGTATCAAAGACTGATTGGATACATTAACGTTCTCCCACTAGCTAAAATCCTATTTATCAACATTTGAAGTCTCGTATAGTTTGATTAGACCATATTGTATATCTTTGTAGAGAAAGTAATGTTATTCTAATATCACCATTAGACTTAACTACTACTTGGCACGGATTTATCATTAAATTTCATTTCATTAATAGTCTGCTTAATGAATAATAATACTTCGCTATGTGGCGGATTAATGTTTACTTTGCCAGGTTACTTAGAATAATTTGAGCTATTTTACCCATAAGTCTACTAAAGCAACACGTGCATGGGTATTGTATTTGCCCCTTTTGGGATTTATTTTATTTTAATTAATTCCATTATTAAGAATTACTCAACTTCATAATTAACAATTTCTCCGATGAATTCTCCTTGAATGACTAGTTGATTTTCTTTTCATACTATCAGTATTTACTATTAAGCCCTAGACCCTAGGCAGGTAGCTTTTTTTAAACTACGGGTCTTAAGTAGGTGGTTATCTGAAAGGGCTCCTTGACCTCACTGGAGCTTTTTAGTTCATTCTTTTGCACCCTCTCGAGTTGAGGATATCGACATCCTCACCTACTTTCCTAATCATCTACCATATCTCAAAAGTACGTTTTTACCATAACGTGGACACTTACCTCGCAAAGCGTAATGGCACATAGGTTCCTAGAGTTGAACCCAGTGCTCTGATACCAAGTGTCATGCCCATCAAAAACACACTAAAAACACACCAATTTTTTTTTAAAAGATAAGTTAAGTGTAACTCAAAGTTGCAAAATGAAGGGGTAATCTTAGGCAACGATTCTCAAGACATCAATTAAACAACTAGTCAATCAAAGATGGTCTACAAGGTCACTAGGATAACGTCAAAACAAAGGGGACTTCAATAAGACAAAGGGGATTGCACTAAGACTAAGCACGATATGCCAAGTGGGTTTACAAGCTAGGAGGTCTCGTTAATCGAATAATCGAACAGTTCGAAGTGTTAGCAATCACATAGGTCATAAAGGATTTAAAGAACAATGCTTAGATTATTCCCTAAACAATCATTTTCGATCTTGAGGAGTTAAGTTGTATCCTTCGAGATAAAACAATCTCTTGAATGTCGAGGCATATATTAATAACTATTATTTGTAATATTCCATATATGCTAAGTCCTAGGAACCATTGAATGACGTTTATAAATATAAGAGATCAACATGGATAATCTAATTAATCCTCTAAAACATATTTTTAACTAATTTTATATATATATATATATATATATATATATATATATATATATATATATATATATATATATATATATATATATATATATATATATATATATATATATATATATATATATATATATATATATATATATATAATTAATAATAATAGTAAGTCAATTAATAGTTATGAATTATTTAATTCTCTACAATATTTCAACTTATTACATTATATGACAAAATTCAAACTCAACTTGTAAAGCCTACTTTATCACCCTATGCCTAACTATAGCCATAATTCATTGATGAAACACAATATCAAATCTTATTATTAAATAAAACAAAATGCTAAGTTTAATTAATATTATTATTCTAAATAACATACCAATCCACATTATATCACATCAAACATCTAATTCTAACTAAACCTATTCTATCTCTTATTCTACCCCTTTACACATGTCATCTCCCTTCACCCAAGGACTAGCTACCTAGAAACTCTCTACACACTTGCCCCAAGATGCATGTCAAATCAACCTGGGCGCACATGTGTGTTGGGGTGTTGAAATGCCAGCATAGTGGCGCCACTTGAGGGAAGTGAAAGCAGATTTTTTTTACTTTTCATGGGTATACTTAACCATAAACAACTTTCAATCAAAACCCTTGCTCTTCCCAAGAAGGGAGCGCCTAACAAGGAGGGGATAGGTGTACAAAGAAATCTGCAAGAATGTCAGACTTAACTCTTCCTTGGGGTACGCATGGAAGAAGTCTTTACAAGATTTCATATGCCCTGACATCACTTAATGCTAAGATACAAGGGCCAAAGAAAGGATAGTATATAAAATTTTTATTTGTTGATATTGTCATAGCCAAAAAACCAACGTAGGGGATAATGAGACAAGGAAATTAATTAGAGAATCTACCCTTTGCTCATCACCTGCGCCTAGGAGAGGCTTTTGTGGGGTCCACTACAAGTGGGTGATGAGGTTTATAGTTTTCTTTTGTAGTAAAGTTTATATTTGTTTCTAATCAGTCATTTAGAATCAGTTTAAAAGGTAGATTAGTGTATTAACCATGATTAGCAATAATGTTAATTAGGACGAGGAGAATATTCTCTGTGGTAAGAGAATATTTTCCTCCTTCATACAATTTCCAGAGAGCAAAATGCTCTATTAGCTTGATATGAATGCCTTTTTTTTTGCAAAGAGATTTATATGACAATTTGATTTAAATTTGATAGTATGCCTACATTTAGGTGATGAATTGAATTTATTATGAGCTACTCTCAAGAACTAATAAAACTAATTTCTATTGATGATGAATAACTAATGATTTACACCATCAAAATGACAAAATAAGCTATTCTGTTATGAACAACATGTGCTTTAGAGATTGCTTTCTCCATTGAATTTGACACATTTATAATCCCTATTACATGATCTAACTTATGAAGAACTCTTTTTTTTTTTTTGTCAAAAGCCCTTATTGAATACAATGCAAATAACATTTAGTAATAAAAGTAATTCACTACTTTCTCATCAACAACTACACCTGATTTAAAACAAGATTTGGAGATGAAATCTTCATTACAAGTTTACAAGTTTATGAACTACTCAAGATCTCCTTTCAAAGATTCACACCCCATACAAAATACTCTCATCAGGAAAATGATAACATTTTCAACTCCTCACAAAATTGCATCTCCCTCAAGGAGACTTCATGGCTCCAAATCCTGCAACCAAACACAAGAAACCCAAAACAACCATGGTACTCTCCTCCCTACCATAGGCCCATTACATGGACCACCCCCGAGCAAGGGAAGTTCAAGCCAACGGGTAGACTCACAAACAACATTACATATCCATTCACATATGCATTTTCTCAACACACACACAGCCACAAAGATAAACTTCACATATACACAAGAGAGGCTCTTTAATGAAACTTTCACATACATGGCTTCCATAAGAAGCTCATTCTCAAGCCTTCAACAAGTGAGTGGGTTCTTGCTCAACCCAAAATCAAAACCCAAGTGCAAGTAATAAACACAAACACATGAAGAATCCACAAGCTCAAGAGAGCATGAAATCCACAAAACTACACTACATACACTACCACAAGATGCATAAGCACTCCTCTTATTCATTCCATTCTAAAACCATATTGCATAGGAGAGAAGGATTCACTAACCTTGCTGCAAGTAAAATGCATAATGAATGTGGAGTCCTCTTCTTCTTCAACCAAGCTCTAACTTTCTCCAAACTCCTAGTTGTCTCCAAAGTTGGAGAGTGGGTCCTTGGGGAGCCCAAAGCTAAGCCTTCCACTAAATACCCTCTACACACTCTCCCATGTGACTAAGAATTTTCGCAACTTTTCAAAATGTCACTTTTGGAGGGCTTCCCAAGGTGCTCCTAGGGTGTCCTATGGTCAAAAGGGTCCCTTACCCAGAGGTATAACCCATGGACCTTCCTTATTCATGCAAAATATCTCCCTAGGTGCCTATCTGACCCCCTAAAACCTCCCTACAAGGTGAACTTCGAAATTCAAAGTCCAAGAATTGGGACCATCTCATGGGTGCACTTACCAAGCTTATGAAGAAGGTTGGGCCACCTAATACTAGGCTAGGAAGGTGACATGAATTCCTTCCATGTGGACCATTGCCAACACATAAAACATTGCACATGTGTCGATTGACACCTCTACACATTACAATCACACTTGACAATATCTATTAACCAATTTTAATTACATAAAACATCTTACTCCCTAAATACACACAAACCTACATACATTACGAAATGAACATCACAACACAAGAAGGTCCTATATCCCATCGGGACGTGACCTTGGTGTCACAAACAGATGTTGGCTTGACTCCCCCAAAACCATGGTTAGTACCTGCACTCATTAGACAAGCATTAGTAACTCTGGTAATGATAATAACATAATCAAGATGTGCAGAACGACGTCACATTCAATTAACTTCTGAATAGTATATCCTCTATCTATTCATCCATTCATGACACAATAACGCAACATCATCTCCTAAGCTAACAATTCCAAATTGCACAATCATTTCTAAGAAAATATATATTTAATCTCATATTCAAAAGTAATTCTTAACTGCATGTGCATTCTAACATCAATAAATCTAAATCTTGCTTTCCTACATGTTATCTTTTCGAATTAGGAACACATTCATAATTGCCCTAGCTATATAGCTCACATACTAATCACATAATTTTCAACGTGTCTATCATACATAATTAAATAATCCAATTCATCATTTCAATGTCATAGCAATGTCTTGTGATTATAATCAGGATAAAATACCTTAATGTCATTGCTAGAATAAACACACATATAGTCTAGAGTGTACTGAATACATAATTGAAGAATCATTATAAGGGTCTCAATTCCTTAGTCTGTTGCATAAAAATAAAGTACCATGATGATTCTGAGTAAAGCCCACATATAAATTTAAGGAAAATTGCAAAAGACAATGAGAATTCTTACCAGAGTGTTTTTACCATGATGCGGAAAATGGAGGGGTCCCACAGTAGAAATGGTAGAAATAGGCCCCCTAACCCATGTACTAGACTTGGGGCACTAAAAACCAACCTTAACTACACCCTGGGACTCCACATAGCCCCTCAAAAACCCTAGTTAAACTTGCATCCGAAAATGGAATAATGATAACATAAATCTTGGTTCCCTAAACCACCATCCTAGCCTAGGGATACACAAGACCAATCTAAGGAAAGGGTGGGGTCCATACTCCACTCAAGCATGCCATATCATCACAATGGTGTCAAGTGACACCTCACAGAAGTACACATCACATAACACACTTGGCATGCTTAGTGGATAAATTACATCTATATTTTCACAAAATGAAATTTACTTCTAATAATGCATTTACAAACATTACTATCCACACACACATGCATCACATTTATGAATAAAAATCACGTTACAACGAGGTCATTCTCTTCTTAGAACAAACCTTGGTTTCAAACTGATTGCACTTAGTTCCATCCTTGTTTCCCTATTTTAACAACCATGGTCACAACTTGCACACTCAATTCAGATGTTAGTATCGCATAAATCCAATGCATATATAATAATATCAAACATGAAATAGATAAAATAATAGCATCTATACTCAATATATAAAGAAACTACATATTGTGAATCATAAACATATTCCTAAGTTAACTATTGAGCCATTGCACTATCATCATTTACTATTCTATAAGATAATGTAACAAATGCAGAATTTAGAATGCAAATATCATAAGGTAAGCATGAAACCATTACTATTAAGTTTTAGGATCAATTGCAAATGTATTGGCATTATCATATTGTCTTTCTATGTTTTCCAAATGCATCGATCTCTTGGTTTTATACAAGGCAAAGACAAGAAGACATGTCTATTCATTTCAAGGGACATGTCTATTAGTTACTATAAGATTAATATAACTTATATATTCATTTGAATAGTAATTATTATTAATATACATAATTATTATTATATTTCTCATAATAATAATTAATATCAACTTATATTAATGATAATGAATATTAATTATATGTATGTATCACACTATGATAATAATCTACTTATATAAATTATATGGATATATATATATATATATATATATATATATATATATATATATATATATATATATATATATATATATATATATATATATATATATATATATATATATATATATATATATATATATATATATATATATATATATATATATATATATATATATATATATATATATATATATATATATATATATATATATAATAATAATAATTATAATACATATTATTATTATTACATATATATCAATGTGTACTTGATAATTCAATAACTATGATTTTATCTGAACGAAGCTACATTCCTTAACACTCCCTCTTAGTTAGAGAAGATAAAATCAGTACATGTTTTATATTAACTCAATAATATCAATAATTGTGATTTGACTCAACATCACATAATGTCTATCATAATATGAGAAAATGGTGATCTGTTTCAACATTGTAGGATGTATATCACCTTCAATAACTGTGATCTATTTCAGCATCCTCATGATGACTATCATAGTATGAAATTAATCCACCACGCAAGAATTCTTTATCATGATCTTTTTCAACCATCGCATGGTCTATCATGATTAATAATTGTGATCTATTTTAGCGTCACATGACGACTATCACAATATAAGTACCGGTGATCTGTTTCAGTGTCACACGATGACTATCACCTTCAATATTTGTGATCTGTTTCAGCATCACATGACGACTATCACAATAGCTAGGTACCAGTGATCTGTTTCAACGTCACATGATGAATCAACATCAGTACTATGATCTATTTCAGCATCACATGATGACTATAATAGTATGAGATCATGGTCATTTTAAGGAACTCAATCCACCATGTAATAATTTATTTATCATGATCTGTTTCAGCCTTCTCATAAGGTCTATCATGATAAAAGAAAGTTATTGTAAGATCGTCACCTCACAATAACATAAAAAATACACGTGATAATCATTTGGAAGTCGTCACTTCCTCATGATATACATAGGGCCCATAAGGCATTAAATGATTTCATTAGTATAATAATCAATTAAATCAAGTTTACCTCATAAGGGTTTCACCTTCAATAGTGAAACTCGCTCTCAGTCAATACGATCAAGATTGTCACAAGTTGACTGAACCATCTGCTCCCTCTGAAGCTCGAGTTCATCAACTTCTTGACCTCTTTGGAAGATGTCAAACTCCCTCTGAATCTGATTTTTATATGCTTTCATCTAGTTGTTGAGAAAAACAAGAAAATGTTTAAATTCTTGATCTACATGAATCTGTTCTCTTTTATCAGGCTTTATCTACTCCATCCGTGCCACAGTTCTAGTGTGAAGAATATCTTGCAAACATTCATTTAATTCTTAAATAAACTAGATTTTGTACATACCCACACATAGGTGTCCATATCTTATGAACTTGAACTTTTATTTTTGATTGCTTTGGTCAATGTGAGTGCAACTAGATTTTGTAAATGCTCTCTAAATTTCAAAATAATCTAATAGTAAAGTAAAGAGATATAGTTTACACACCAAGAGAAACTATATGTCTCTCGATTTGCAAACACCCTTCAAGAACCCATGTTCAAAAACCAAAAGAAGGCTTCACATCGTGTATCCCACCACTTTTCTGGACTCAGCTTTCACGTAGATCAAAAGATTAGACTTTGCCACCTTTGTGCACTCACTAGGAGTTGTATTGATCGGGCTTGGAGATGGTCATCTTGATCGACGATGTTCTCAAGCTCGTGACCCGATATCCTTAAACAATGAATGAGATTTGATAAAACAACTGTGCTACCATTATGAACTCGAGAGAGATCGGGAACAATACCAGAAGTTGGACTATCATAATACTAAGAAATTTACTAATTCCATCCTTATTCCATGTCGGTAAATCACCCGGATAACTCCTTCAATAATAACTTCTAATGCTTCCCAATTATTACTTCATTTTCCTCGATCTCACAGAAAAAAACTCTAATACTCTTGTTTATTATTTCCCTTGTGTGCCCAAATCTTTCTTTCAAGCGGTTAAGCTTTACAGAAGGAACCTTGCTCTGATACCATGTTAAGTTTTAGGATCGATTGCAAATGTATTGGCATTATCATATTCTCTTTCTATGTTTTCCAAATGCATTGATCTCTTGGTTTTATACAAGGCAAAGACAAGAAGACATGTCTATTCATTTCAAGGGACATGTCTATTAGTTACTATAAGATTAATATAACTTATATATTCATTTGAATAGTAATTATTATTAATATACATAATTATTATTATATGTCTCATAATAGTAATTAATTTCAACTTATATTAATAATAATGAATATTAATTATATGTATGTATCACACTATGATAATAATCTACTTATATAAATTATATGGATATATATATAATAATTATAATACATATTATTATTATTACATATATATCAATGTGTACTTGATAATTCAATAACAATGATTTTATTTGAACGAAGCTACATTCCTTAACAATTACAAGCATATAAAGAGTACAACTAATATCATCGGCATATAACTCTATTATAACCATCTCATAAGGTCTAATGATAGAAAAATCATAATCCAAAATAGGTCTAGTGTCTCTAAACAATGTATCAATGAGGTAAGCCAAAAGTGAAAACAACTATTGAGCTAGGATGGGTTGAGGTATGACCTCACAATATATTTCTCTACATTGGTGTAGCAAAGAAAGAATATAAAATTCTATGTGAAATTGTGTAGTAAATAATTATGGTTATGAATAAAAGTTATGAGGGCTTATTAGAATTTAGGATTTGGCCTATGATAAATGATCGAAATATGTATTACTATAAGGTATATTTGCAAGTGTTATGAAAGTATTTTAATACTAGAAGCTTATGAAATTATCGGGGAAGAAGAATTCAACATATTTTTTTTGAAACATAAATTTGTAGAAAAATTGTAAAAATATATTTATATGTCTTACCTTGCATGGCATGAGGTTTCAAAAGAAAGAGAGATTTAAAAATTCATGTGGGTTGGCTTTAGTGGATAGAGAAATATTGTTTAAGGTAATTGAATGTTTTTTTGCATGATGACATAAACTTTGGGATTTATGTTCTAGATGTAATGGTCATGTTCCTTAGTGTACCTTGGATGCAAGGTGATGAGTAGCTTTTACTCCCTCCTTGTGGTTAGTGTTAGTCATCTATAAACATTATTTGGGTTTTCAATTGATGTTTTATTTTGAAATCTAATGAACTTTGAAAGTGGTGAAGGACTAGCTTGAAATTTTAACTTTTTCTTGTGACCATCTAGGCACCAATTTTGAATTTTTTAATCAACTGAGATTTTTTTCACACTTACTTCTTTGATTTTTCTTATGATCACTGAGGATTTGAATTGAAATTTGTAACTTTAAATATTATGATTTCTTATGATCTTATGGTGGCTAGCATATACATTTTATGTTTCTATTCTTGTGATGTGAAGTAATGTCATCTATCGTGTTCAACATATAACATTAATAGATTGTGAAAGGGAGTAGATTGCAAAGAACATACCATTTCTAGTCTTGTATTCATATGTTACTTGAAATATGTTTCAACTATTATGAAATGATCAAATTGAATTGACATGCAAAGGGTTGTGTCTATTAGAAATTAATTTTATGAAATAATTAATGTAATGATTGATATACTTTGATGTGAGTTTTGATGCTATGAGGAGCATTGCATGGATACTGAAGAAATGATGGAATCCACATAAAATATAGCTTTTTCATGTTAATATGATATTAATAGTACATGGGTGATTATATTTGAGACCTTTCATGAAATTATTATGAGGTGATTGAAATAGATGTACTATTTGATACATTTGATGATCGATGAGTAGGTCACCATCTTTTTTATGGAAATGGAATAGAATTATTTGGTTATGAAGCACTATTGGTGATTTCGATAGAATGGTCAACACCTCCTTCCTTGTATGTGTATGTTTAATGGACTAGATGATTCAAATTATGTGATTGCTTATGATGAATGATATTTTTCATGATGAAGGGCATAATTGTTTTGGATTAGTTGATTGTTGTATGTCTTGCATGCTCTCGTTAATGTATTGTCGCATGAAAGGAAAATATATGAAATTCATGAATTGCATCTTCATTTTTCTTACTTTGTATGAGAATTTGAAAGCTTACCTTTAGGTGAGGGGTGCCAAATGTGGGAAATACAAGGACGGGTAGAAGATTCATTCTACCTTCTAGTAGAAATCAGGTATTAAAATGCTTTTCCCAAAGCTTGTTTGCATATGTTTTTATAAATATGTTTCCCATGTTCCATCTCCCTACCACATCCATGATTAGTTCTACTTAGACATATATGGAAAGTAGTTAGTTTCATGGTTGCACTAGGTACCCCCTGCCATTTATTTGTTGGGGACTACAGGATTGAGAATTTTGCGAGTAGGTAAAATCTCAAGGAAGTGTAAGACTTTGAGCATTAAACAGACAAGTGTCTGAGCCACACTCCTATCTCAATATTTGTAGATGGATGATTGATTGTTCGATGGCATAGGAGATAGGGACTTATAGAAGGAAAAATGTCCAATTACAATTAAGTGTCTAGTTTCATGATTGACCTTTATGGTTATGATTTTGGATGCATTGTTATAGATGTATAACATATATTGATGTGTCAATTTTATTATGGTGATCAAATATTATGATTAGTTAGGATGTTTATGCTTAGATTAAGCACACTAGGATTATAATGATGAGAATGTGAATGTTTGTTCATATTAAGATGTAATACTTGTAGGAATGATATTAGTTTTAGAGATGAAATATAAATGCTATGATGAAATGAGTTAAAATTTTCTCTTTGAAATAGTGTTTTGACGAGATGGGTATGAGGGCCTAGGTCACAAATGAAAAAATGGATCTACTAATTCTTTTTAGGTGATTTCTGACCATATATGAATGATCTTCTCATTTAGTGAGTAACATATATTAGATGGTATGTATGAATGAATTATTTACTTATGATCAAGATAAGGTTTATAAATTTTTAGTTGAACATTTGCAGTATTCCAATGGCTATCTTTATTCTTGAATATTTACCATTGGAAATTTTCTTCCATGAAGAATTGTAATTGATTGAACTTAAAAAAAATATTATAAGTGTCTACATATAAGTATGATAGGAATCTGATAAGAAGTATTCAATCCCTTGATCAATTCAATATGATGCCAAGGTATGGTAAGAATAACAAACTTATGTGTGTGATCTTTTGTAAATTGAAGGTATTATGTAGATTAATGACTAAAAGGATTATGATGAAACAATGATATATCTTGATTATGTTGAAAATGTGAAATGATGCTTTGATGTTATTCATGTGTATCACAGATGGAATGAAACATTATAATAGAGGGGAAATATTGTTAGAGAGAGGTAACTCTAACCTTGTAAAACTGAAGAGTAGTAATTAAATTCACACACTCACATAGAAAATGTTACTAAAATATTTATGATTCAAGTGTGTTTGTTTTTAGTGCGTGTACTTACTACAATATATAAATGATGAAATTTTGCTTTATGTTAGCAAATAAAATTGAATCTTGTTGATTTTCTGGTAGAATGTAAACATGTATACATGCATTACCTTTAATATTTGAATAATGGAAGATGATTTATTATCAATTGTAAATTTTCTGAATTATCTTTGAATATGATTGCAAATTTTAGATTATGCATCAAGACAATCCATTCTTAAGGGGGGAAGGATGTCACAACCCATTTGTGTTGTTGAGTTAAGTTCCTTAATTTTAGGATTTAAATACAAGAAAGTAGTTTATCAGGTGGATTTAACTACTAGTAGATTATTAAACAATAGGTAAAACTTTAGTAAACTCTCTTTTTATGTAGAATTAAATAGAATTTGTGACAGAGAGAAGACAATAAAGTCTAAATAAATGAGGGAAAATAAAGTTGATACAATTGATAACTCTACCATGTATGCGTTGAGAGCCACCACGATGGAATGTTACAAAATTACCAAATACCACGATGCAGAATACAAAGAAGCATAGTACTATAAAGGAAAGTCCTTCCTAAAAAATACTTCATAAATCTATTCACAAAAGTTAGCTAGGGTGAGAATATTGTGGACATGCCTTTCCACCCTACCACAAAGCATTAACACTTCCTTGGAATCCTTCCCGACATGAAGGATACCCAGCCCACCTAGAAGTAATCTAACAAAGTAAAACTAGAGAGTAATGAAATATGTTCTACTTGATACATCCACATTCAATTTCCAATATAACATGTCATGGACTTCCAAAACAAACCTTGTAAATCTACTTCCATTTCATACATATGGAAAAGATTCTCATTTAGTGCATAATACATCATTTTTCATGGGTGAATTCAACATACATAAAGGAACATAACAACATCATTCTCCTAACTATAAAAAACATGTCAAGCTCATACATTTCCACCAATATCTCTCTTTAGTTCAAATGATATTTATAACTTGAATTCATCATAGTACATGGAGAAAACCCAAAAATACACATATAAAAATTTCATTTGATAATGAAGCATAAATAATAAAAATGATTAATAGGTACTTTGCAAATAGGTCTAACAAATTTACATGTCTAAGATTTCCTTCATATATCGTCTCATTAAGATTTGAATTTCACCTCTTTTATTTTCTGTAGTAGTGTAATAAGAAATAACCATATTCTAAATCGTTATCATCAAGACATGGATAAACCATATACATCTTTTAGACATCTAAAACTAGAAACATCAACTCTTTCTTGAACAACATGTTGAGATCTCAATTATTTCTCACTCACATACATAGATATACTATAAGATTATTTTAAATGAAGGAAGTCTATATAATGGCATAGGAAGCAACAAGATTTCATGATACTTTAATCATATCAAGTTTCCACACAAGTACATAGGTACACATTTCCTAATTTCAATATAATTTCATTGTAGAAATTTTAAGATACACTTAAATTAAACTGACTCCATTAAACAAAGTGGCTAGCATAGACTACAAGAAGTTCTCATACCTTCTGTCACAATTTTGAATGAATAAAATAGTAACATTGCCAGAGCTATAGGAAGTACACTTGTATTTTGTCTTAATTTTAATGATTAGAACAAGGAACTTGATTCCCATAATTTTCAACCATATTTTCAAATAGAGATGATCATAAAATAGGTTACTTGGTATACTATCATTTGTTCATAGACTAGGTTTTCAACAATGATGACTAATTTCAATTCTAAAAGTTTATTTCAAATTTGTTCCCAACTATGAGGTTTAGCCAAATAATATAAAGAAAAAGATATGTAATAAAACCATTACTGCTAGAGGTATGCTTCTTATAAGCTAAATCATAACTCATAAAACAAATATATAATCAATCTCCATTATAATTTTTTAGAAGAAGAAATTTAAAACTAAAGAAAAATGAGAGGAATTATGTGAATGATTTTCCTTTATTTCTCTAATCTAAGATTTTTCTGTCACTCTATAATGGCCTTCTTTTATCCTTAATTTTTTGTTATATATGCTCTACTTAGTTTGAATCACTACTCAAGAATTTAACTGCATCTTTGGGCTTTAAAATGTTTTCCCCACTCCAGAATATGTTCTCACCATAGGAGCTAGATGAATACTTTAAACTATACTTACCTTTCCTTTGATGCACATACCACTCTGCTTCATGAGAGACATTGGCATCCCACACAAGAGGAGGATCTCCCACCTTGGCTCGTGCTTCATTTTTACGGCCTAATAATTTTGTCCACCATCTTCTCTTCACCTTCTCCTTATCAAATCTCATCCCATCTTAAGCATGAAGGCCAACTCTGTGCATTCAGATTTTTTTCATGGGAGTTTTATCCATCTTTAATTCTCCATGCTTTTCATCTAGATAATCATGTTGATCCATGAGAGATCACATGCTCATTTAACTCATCTCTCTTCTCAAGAGCATAAATCTTTATTCTCATTTAATTCCTCTATCCCAAAAGTTCCAATCTTTCGTAGGACCACCATCTGAACTAAATAATCTTTGGGATAGAGAATTGAATATTGTACCATTGATTGTGGGACTTATCATATCTAACTTCTGGTATAGTCTATTTTATATCATATTTCACCCAAATGTATAGCCCTATAACAACTATTTAACTCCCACTATTTAATCATTTCCATACTTTCTAATAAGTATGCCCCAAATGAATAAGCTCAAAAAATCTATTTGTCCCCTAAATTCTCCTTAATTGATGCATGTTTCTCCCTAATCAACTCCTTGTGCCCTCTCCTTCATGTTATATTTCCTATGTGGTAGAAGTTTTCTCCCGTTCAAAATCCCTTCTTCTATTTGTGGTAGCTCTTCTCTTCCAAATCATGCATGCACTCTTTATTTATCACTTTTACTTGTGGAAATATAACTACGACAGGGTGAGTATAGGGAATTGATTTTGCATTAAAAAAAAAGTCACATTTTGGTTATTTTTGTCATTAAAATGGAAGTACATATTTGGCCTAATATTTATCTTTTAAAGATGTGATTCAATAGTTGGTTGAAAATATCTTGAGTTGTTATCCCGACATGATAGTTTGTTCTTCCTTGTATTTGATGTGACATCTCTTATTGTGATTTCTTTAGGACACTTGATAGATGGTCATCTTTTTTCTTATCTTTGGATAAATGTATGCTTTATCATTTTGATAGTTATGGTCGTAATTGTATTTCTATTATTCCTATAATGTAGGAAATTGATTGGTATCTTGTTGACTTATGCATTCAACCATTGACTTGTTGACTGACTCCCTTGTATTGTGGATTTTATTGATGTGGATTTTGTTTCAAAATTTTGGTCTTTAAACTATATGATGGGGTATTTAAGATTTTTTTGTACTTTTAATGAGAAAGTACAAAAAGGAGAAAACATTAAACTAAAAGAGAGTCAATAAAAGAAACCCTATAGTATACATAGGAATATAAATAGGGTTTCACAACTAATAAAAAATTATAAAAGAATTTTAGCACACAATGCAATAATGACAAAATGAGCACATTAAATCTCAACATACAAAGAGATAAGTTATACTAGTATATCTAAATCATGATACCATGAGATAAATGTGTTTCATTACACCAATTTCACTAAATGCTAGTGTTTCACATAGATGCAAAAGTGGGTCACTAATTTAATATACAAAAAATTAGAAACCATAATTTAGAAAAACATTTTGGACATATCAAAAAATGAATGCTTTATTATGTTTTGAAATTATACAATATGAAAACCCTTCCTCTACACATTCCAAATAAACATTTCTTCAAAACATCTCTCAATAATTTCAACTAAGTTTTCCATCTGTAAGAGTTCCCCTCCATTATAATGCAAAATATTTCTATTTATAGACTTCTATTGTAACTAACTTTTCAAGTTAGTAACTACCCAAGTTAGAGAATGGAAATTATTCACGCGTTCAAAACAAACTCTAACTTTGAAAAAAATAAAATTCAAAAGTTAGAGCATGAAAAGTATTTCTTACTTACGATTAAAAGTGTAGGTTTGTTTCTATCAAAAGTAGGAAGTGATTTTTTAGTCGGATTCACTTTTTAGGGCAAATTCATTCCTCCAAAAAAGTGTAACCCACTATTGTGGGTTCACCCTAGGACCGATAACCCAAAATAATTCACTCTTCTGAAGTGAGCTCGGTAAAGAGTGAACCTTGTTAAAGGTTACAATGCATACTACTAGGTGTGACCTGGTTAGAGGATTTATCACTAGCAGTTAACTTTTGACCAGAATTCACTATGGGGTCAACAAGATAACACTTTACATTCAATGAATGTCATAGGGTAGTATAATAAGACTATTAAGTCCACTTAGTTAAGAGATTTTTAGAATCAATGGTTAAACTGATATAGTACTGATCTAATTCAAATACAATTGAATTGCAAATATTCAGATATACACTAAGCTCATAAAATCCTCTGATCATTAATAAATTCACTTCCTCATTATTTCTCAACTTACTTTCACTCGGTAAATAGTTCTCTGACGCTTTGTAATGTCTGGAGCTTGGTTCTTTCAATAACCAGTTTGATCAGGCATGCATGAATACAATCTTCACACAAAATCTTTGTAGTCTCCTTTTGTATGACATGTTTCAATAATGAAACTCATATCTCTTATATAGACAAGTAAATCATTTTCATATCAGCCATCAAATTTTCCCTCTTAATCTCCTTCATGCATTTTGCCGCTTAAACCTTCCTCAGCAGATGTGTTCATAACACGTTTCAATCTCATCCTTTAGATCTTTAATAAGAGAGAGAGAGAGTCTCTCTCTCTCTCTCTCACACACACACACACACACACACACACACACACACACACACACACACACACATACACACACACACACACACTATTTCTCCTCAATATTGAAACCTATGACTTAAATAGGGTGCACACCCTATGGAATTCATAGATTTCAATAGTACGCATGTCCTATAGGGCACACACTCTTTGTAAGGCATTGGAATTTACCAATCCTAAGGCTTGGATTTTGCTTGGAGATCCAACCCAAAGGCTTGGAGGATTCAAATAGGCCTGAGATGTGTTTTCCAATAGACATACAAAAAAATTGACATCTTTTTTTGTGTGCTACTCGTCAGGTTAACTCATGGTTCAATAACGTAAAAATCAGATGACATGATATTATAGATCTATTTGTTAGTTATCTAAGAATATAATTTATTTTGAATTCTGATTTTGTTAAGTTTTTCATCTCTAATTTCTTTTGTGTGTATGTCCATTTTTTGTAAAAAATCAATGTGTAGTATTTTGGGCATAGATTTTCACTTGTTCATCAAATTTTGCAACAAGTTACATTTTTATAAACTAGACTCCATTCTACACACTTTAAGAAAAATAAAATTTGATTTTTGATTAGTTTTAAATGATTTCTATAGGGATTACACAAAAATTTCACGTTTTCAGAATGTGTGCACTTCATAAATTCATTAAAAATTATACATTCATCAAAAAATTAGCAAAAAAAATTGGGATAAACTATGTGGTGTTAGCTAACAACTTCTCACTAGAGCGATTAAAAAAATTCAAAAAAAAAAGTTAACATTTTAGGGGGAGCACTCCATATGCTATGTTATGTTTTTTCACAAAAAACAAGACCACTTTTTATGCTCCCCATTTTTGAGGGCCTTAATCTGCACCATTTTCAAAATAAATTAGTATTTTTGGAACTAGATTTTGAGTATTATAACTATTGATCTTGTTGCATCTTAATATTTTGAGTCTAACTATCTTCAATTTCTTGTTGAAGTTCAGAGTTTGCTGATTTCAAGAAAAATGTGGTATCTTATACCCCCTTTTTGGTCCCCCATCTTTGTGCACTTACCCATAAAGCCATAGACTCATCAATAAGTTACCCAATGTTTAGCTTATTCTTATCTATCATATCCATCTTTTCCTTATGTAGATATCTCATTTCTTCATATTTTCTTCCTTCAATAGATGTTTAGATGTTTGTAACTAACATGATAAGTATTGTCAAAACTAGTTGACATCAATGACAACATATTGACTAATTTAATCAGCTTACATATCATTTCAGTAGTTTAGTGATCTCTAATCACTATTTCTTCAGTTCAACAGATATTTAGTCAGTTCTAGTTCATCAATCTCTCCCTTTGGAATTGATGGTGACACAAGCAATATGAAAATATGCCATACACATGCCAAACATGTATTCTAAAACTATATAAGTAAATGATATAGCTTGATAAGCTCTCCCTAGATTGATATTTAATATGTTTAATCACTACAAAAAAAAACAACATTACATGTAGACTCTCCCTGCAGATTTAATCTTTTTAGTTCTTAGATTATTTTTGTTTTCAGCAACAGATATTCTAGTATTCAAGTCTATCTCCCTTTTTGCAATCTCTCTCCCTATTTGTGTTCTCACTAATTTATTTTTCATATATAGTCTCTCTTAGATCTTCTCTCCCTTTAACAACAATTCCAAAGAAAATATACAAATAGCTCTTCAGTAGACAACTAATTCTCTATTGGTTGATTCATATCAAGTACCTTTAGTGTACTGATAAACAAATTTTTGTTCCAACTTCTACAATCTTTCACAATCTTAGAAAAAAATAAAGTGTGAGAAATGTGCATCAACATGAATGATATTCTAATAAGTATAGGTTGATGCAACCTACTGATCATCTCAATGACTGATAGATAGGGGATGAGCCTAGAGTCTAGTCCTCAAATATTCAAACATGTCCTTCAATAAAGGTTTAGTAAAGATATCAGCAAGTTGTTCTTTAGATGTTACAAATTCTAGTTTCACCTTCTTCTATTGAACTTTTTCCCTTAAGTAGTGATACTTAATACATATATGCTTTGTTTTTTAATGCATCACGGGATTTTCAAAAAAAATTTATAGCACTAGTGTTGTCACAATATATAATCATCATATCAGTGATCGCATCATTCATTCCTTCCAACACTTGTTTAATCCAAGCAATATTTGAACAATTTGGAGAAAAAATAGCATACTATGCTTCAGTAGTAGACTGAGAAATGAATGCATATTTCTTTCTTATCCAAGTCACAAGCCTTTCCCCTAAAAAGAATGCTCCACCGGTCATGCTCTTCTGGTCATCTTTGTTTCCAGCCCAATCTACATCGATGTAAACTCAGAGTTCAAATTTGCCTTCCATTGTGTACCATAAACCATAGTCTTCTCTCTTCTTCAAGTATCCCAAAATTCTTTTAACTACAACCATATGTGAATCTTTAGGATTGGTAGAAAATCTTGCAATAATCCCAACTACATGTGCAATATTAGGCCTACCGTGTACAACATACATCAGTTTTCCAGTCATAGATTGGTACAGTATCTTATTTACTTTTGTAGATTCATCATCCTTTGTCAACTTACATCTAGTTACCATCGGTGTTCCTACCGGATTTACATCTTCCATGCCAAAAGTTTTTAATGCTTCTTTAATGTATTTTGATTGAGTGATGAAAATCCCATCATTTTGTTGTATAATATACAAACCTAGAAAGAATTTAATCTCTCCAAATATTGACATCTCAAATTCCTTTCTCATTTCATCAGAAAAATATTTGCAAATAAGATCTTGTCCACCAAAGATTATATCATCAATAAATATTTTAGCAATCAAAATATTATCATTAGATTCTCCTTTCATGTACAATTTACTATTTTCACTAGTTCTTACAGAGCCAATACTGATAAGATAAGCATGTAGTCTTTCATACCATGCCCTTGGTGCTTGCTTTAGGCCATACAAAGCTTTGTACAGTCTACATACTGTGTTCTTATGATTCAGATCAACAAAACCTTCTGGTTGTTCTATGTAGACCTCCTTAAGAATTCCATCCAGAAAAGCTTATTTCACATATATTTGATATACTTTGAATCCCTTGTGTGCAGCATATACAAGTAATATATGGACTCCTTCAAGTCTAGAAATAGGTGCAAAGGTTTCACCATAATCAATACCTTCTTCTTGTGCATATCCCTTGCATACATGTCTTGCCTTATTCCTAGTGACCTCACCATTTTCATTTAACTTATTTCTAAATATCCACTTAGTACCAATAAATTTTTTATCTTTCAGTCTAGGTACTAATGTCCATGTTTTATTCTTCTCAATCTATTTAATTTCCTCATTCATAGCATTGATCCATTCCTTATTCTCAAGTGCATCCCTAACATTCTTAGGTTCAAACTCACAAACTAAGCATGTGCTTTTTCTTAACTTACTTTGGGTTAGCATGCTAGCTTTCTTACTTCCAATGATTTGATTCTTTGGATGGTGTCTTCTAACAAATATTGCTAGCACTTGATCTCTTCTCTGCTCTTCATTTGGTTCAGGTTCATTTTCTTTCTTGGTAGCTTCTTCCTAATTCTCAGTGTGTATTTTCTGATTCCCCATAGAATTTTCCTGATGGTCGATAGACTCAGCCTGTGGCCTTGGTAGATAAGATGGATCTTCAACATAAGTAAACCTACCATATTATTCAGGTTCCTTAATGTTTTCTCCATCATTATTTTCAACAAACTCATCACCTCTTACACTAGCATTTTCTATCATTTTATTAGTAGCCTTGTTCAAACATTTATAAGCTTTACTCTTAAGAGAATATTTTAATATTCCTTTATCACCTTTAGAGTCATATTTACCATTCCTACCATCTTTTAGATTAGAACACTTACTACCAAATATTTTGAAGTAACTTACACTTGGTGTGTATCCAAACCATAACTTGTAAGGTGTCTTGTTTGTGTCTTTCTTCAGTTGAACTCAGTTCAAGTTGTAAACTATTATGCTAACTGCCTCTCTCTAGTACATTTCTACATCATTTTTCTCAATCATCAATGTTCTAGCACAATGAACAATAGATCGGTTCCTCCTTTCAACAATTCCATTCCACTATCATGTTTTAGGTGCAAAAGATTGCCTTTTGATTCCATTCTCATTACAAAAATTAGTGAATTCATTAGAAACAAACTCACCTCCTCTGTTAGACCTTAAGAATTTCAATTATTTTATGGTTTATTTTTCAACTTTAGCCTTATACCATTTAAATAGTTTGAATACGTCATATTTTTCTTTCAAGAAAATTACTATCATCATCCTAGAATAGTCATCAACAAATAAAATAAATTATTTATCACCATAGTAGCTTTGAGTTCTCATAGGACCACATAATTTGGTGTGTACCAACTCCAAAATACCTTTAGATGAATAGTCCTTACTTTTAAAACCAAATTAGGTGATCTTTCCTTTCTGACATTAATGGCACATAACATGATCAGGTTTGGCTAGACTTGGCAATCCTCTAACTTTTCTCTTTCTACTGATCTTAATCATGGTATCAAATTTTACATGACAGAACCTCTTATGCCATAACCATGCATCTCCATTTTTCACCAATAAACAAGAAGTTTCAGCATTGTCAAGATAAAATAAATTACCTTTTGGTTGTACTCCAGACCAACAAGCTTTCCATTTTGATCATAGATTTTCACCTTCTTTCTTTCAAATGCAACTTGGTGACCTGAGTTATTCAATTTTTCTACACTCAACAAATTTTAGTTAAGTCCTTTTATCCAGTATGCATTATCACATCTAATTCTATCATTCAGTAAAATAAACCCTTTTCCTTTTACCATACAAGGTGTATCATTTCCCATTTTCACTGATGCTCCATTATAATGCTCAAGATGATCAAACTTATCTTCATCACCAGTCATGTGATGTGTACAACCACTATCAATGATCCAAGTATCATTCTTACTAACTGTAGAAATAAGTTCTATTTCTACGTACCTTTCCTCCTATTTTGAATCATATTTCATTGCAACAAATACTACTTCAATATCATGATTAGTGTTGGTGTTGGTGTTATCTTCTTGAACAAGGTAACATGTCTTTTTGCCTTTATCTTTGTACTCTTGGTTGCCTCTATTTTAGTGTCAATTTCCTCTGTTATTCCTTCCTCCAAACTTTCCATCACCAAATCAATCATTGTCTTCCTCTTTCCTGTTAGGACATCTATAGCAATATGGCCAACCTCTTTACAATTAAAACAAGCTAAAGGTAGCTTTCCCTTATATCTTCCTTTACCAATCTGTAGTCTCCGGGCCATAAGTGCTTCAACATCATCAAGGTCATCTTAAATATTGCTATCACTTTCATTCTTTATATTATGCTTACTGCTTTATTTAGCAATCTTAAGAGATGACATAAAAATAGTCTCAACACTCAGTACAACATTATTGTCAAAATTATTCAGCTCAAAAGTTGTTAACTTTCCAATCAGACTATCAAGAGTAAGAGTGTTATTAAGTGTAGACCTCATTTCATGAATAGAAAATATTTTGATTGCATAGACAGGCACCAAGGTTCTCAATATCTTACTTACCACAATATCTTCATCAATAGTACCTCCTACTCCTTAGATAACATTGCCTACCTCTTTGATTCGATTTAAATATTGTGTGATGTTCTCTCCTTCATCTTCATGTCATCAAATTTGCCTCTCAAGCTTTCAGCTCTGGCTCTCATCACATTCACATCACCACCATGAACTAGATCAAGTTTCTCACACATTTGCTTTTCTCTAGTGCAATCCTTGACATCCTCAAATTCAACATCAGATAGAGTAGTAGAAATCTCTATCATAGTAATATTATTTTCATGTCGGTCTCTCAACTGATCAAGAGTCAAAGGTCCAATAGTTGGTTGTAAGTAGCCATTATCATGTAAAGTTATAGTAGATTCTCCAAGTCCAGATATGTGAAGTCTCATCTAGATTTTCCATGTGGAAAAGTTATCTTTGTTCAGCTTCAACAATTCCCTCTTATACATCTTGTAATCTTTCTAATCAATTCCTTAAAACTTTCTTCCAAGCAACCAATGTGCTCTGATACCAATTGTTAGAATAACTAAGAGAGGGGGTGAATCAGTTAGATCAATTATTCCACAGTCCCAGATACATATATGTACCTTACAAAACAATTTCAACAAATTATGTAGCTTGATAACATAAAATTTCATTCTATCTATCCACTTTACCGATTACCAATAATTATCCAACTATGATTACCGACTAAATCAACTATGTAGTATGTAAAGTATGATAGAAAAATAATCATAACAAATAACACATAACACAATGATTTAATGTGGAAACCCTGCTAAGGTAAAAACCACCTGGGGGGTGAGCCCACAATAGTGGGTTACACTTTTTTGCTTGAACGGACACTAAACTCTTCATTTTGAGAAAAACTTTCAGATTCGGATGCATATTGCCATTAAACCATTTGAAATCAGAGGATAAAGTAAATTAGACTCTTTTAGATTTTCTATCTAGATTCTAAATATACATACATACATACATACATACATACATACATACATACATACATACATACATACATACATACATATATATATATATATATATATATATATATATATATATATATATATATATATATATATATATATATATATATATATATATATATATATATATATTTGAATTTATTTGAATACTTTTTTCTTTCTCCCACGAAAACTGGCATGGTGTTGAAAATGTCATTTTCAAATAGTAACATTGTTTTCATAGAGCATAACTCTTTTTGTAAAATAGATATGAATGTGATTCTTTCGAATTTAGTTTCGTAAATATATATATATATATATATATATATATATATATATATATATATATATATATATATATATATATATATATATATATATATATATATATATATATATATATATATATATATTTGAATTTATTTGAATACTTTTTTCTTTCTCCCACGAAAACTGGCATGGTGCTGAAAACGTCATTTTCAAATAGTAACATTGTTTTCATAGAGCATAACTCTTTTTGTAAAATAGATATGAATGTGATTCTTTCGAATTTAGTTTCGTAACATCCATATGGAGGGCATGCAATTGGTTTGATGACATTCTCATGATTATTGCATATTTTATTAATGTTTGAAGTTGACTAAACCATAATTTTGATATACCTTAACTACATAGCTTATAACTTGTGTATTTATCTAATTTTAAAAAAAAAAACTAATAGAAAGTAGACCTGAATACAGAGGGAACTATTATTTTTCATTTTTTTTCCCTTTTTTACCTTTTTTTCATTAAACATCAAACTCAGAGGTTTATATTTGATAGAAAACCTACATTTGACTAACGTCAAAAACCATACACATAATAAATTTAAAAATAGTCAAATATATAATCGTTAGAAGTTAGATCTGAGTACTTGTATGCAAAATGATGTCTTCTTATTCTTCCATTTGATCAATGTGCTTGAGCCCCAAAGCCATGAAATTATTAGAATTTCTCCATAGCTTGCAACCATGGTCGAAACCAAGTACTTTTGATCGAAACTTTTGGGTTCCAATCGAAAATACTTTCTATCAAAAGTGCTTTTTTGGTTAATACAATTTTTAGCCATAACCAAACTACTTTCGATAGAAAGTAAGTTACTTTTGATCGAAAGTCAACTTTAACTTTCGATAGAAACCCAAGTTAGCATATTTGGTGTCATTTCCAGTTAATAATGAATAGGTATAAATAAATGTATATTTTTTCATTTCATTAATCCGAAAGCTATAAAATAATTTGCATTTAGGAGAAGGAAGACATTTTGGCACGAAATAGTTTTCTAAGCTATGATGGGAAATAAAAAGAGAAGTCTAAACAAAAGTACATGACATTATTCAGAAGAGACTGAACAAAGACTACGTGAAGAATCACAAAAAAAGATATTATCGTCGAAAACAAGGAACGCCTAAAATGTTTCTCTCTAGATATTTTAAGTTGATGGTCAAGTCTTGTCTTATTGTTCATCATATAAATGTGATATTGTAATATGTAATTTTAGAGCTAATTACACCTAATAAGACTAATTGTTAGAAATTAGGACCTATTAAGACAAATTATAGGTCTAACTAGACCTATTAGGACCAAGTAGACCTAACTAGGACCTATTCTAGTCCTACCAATTAGATCTATTAGTACTTGTTAGTCTGGCCAATTAGATGTATTAGGACCTATTAGGTTCAAATAGACCTAACTATACCTAGCTAGACCTATTAGGACCAATTAGACAGGTAACTAGACCAATTAGGACTTAGTAGACTTAACTAGACCTAATTGTAGACCTATTTGGTCCTATTAAACTAATTAGGACTAGAATTTGACCTAGTTATCTACCTAACTAGGACTTATTAGTACCTATTAGACCAATTAGGACCAATTAGAGGTTTAACTATCTATTAATTAGACCTAACTAGATAGGTATTAGGACCTATTAGACCTAACTAGACCTAACTATGACCTATTAGTAACTATTAGACCTAACTAGATTTGGCTAGGAAATATTAGGAGCAATTAGACCTAATTAGGACCTAATTAGACCCAATTATGACTTAATTAGACCCAATTCTACCTAATTAGACCCAATTAGACCTATTAGGACCAATTAGGACTAATTAGAACCAATTAAGACCGAATAGAACTAATTAGGACCTAATTAGACTCAATTAGAACTAATTATGACCTCATTAGACACAATTAGATCTAATTAGGACCTAATATGACCTATTAGAACCAATTAGGACCTTATTATACAAGTAATTAGACTAATTAGATTCAATTAGAACCAATTAGGATCTAATATGACCTATTACGACCCAGTTAGACTTAATTAGACCAATTAGGACTAATTAGGACCTACTGTGACCTATTGCATGACCTAGTATGACTTAATTCTAGACCAAATATGACCAATTAGGACTAACTAGGACCAATATGACCTATTAGGACCTATTATGACCAACTATGACCAATTTAGACTAATTAGGACCAATTAGAACTAATTAGGACCTAATTAGACTCAATTAGAACCAATTAGTACCAAATAGGACCTAATATGACCTATTAGAAATAATTAGGACCTAAATATGACCTATTAGAACCAATTAGGACCCATTAGGACCTATTATTACCTATTATGACTTAACTCTAGACTAATTAGGACCAATTAGGACCAATTAGGACTAATTAGGAGCAATATGACCTATTACGACTTATTATCACCAACTATGACCAATTACAACTAATTAAGACCAATTAGAACTAATTAGGACCTAATTAGACTCAATTAGAACCAATTAGAACCAAATAGGACATAATATGACCTCTTAGAAGAAATTAAGACCTAAATATGACCTATTAGAACCAATTAGCACCTATTATTACCTATTATGACATAAATCTAGACTAATTAAGACCAATTAGGACCTATGATGACCAATCATAACCAATTAGGACTAATTAGGACCAATATGACCTATTAGGACCTATTAGTCCCATACCAACTATGACCAATTAGGACCTAATTAAACTCAATTAGAACCAATTAGATCTAATTAGGACCTAATGTGGCCTATTAGAACTAATTAGTACCTAATTAGGACCTGTTATGACCTATTATGACTTAACTATAGACTAATTATGACCTATTAGGACCTATTATGACCTATTATGACCAATTATGACCAATTATGACTAATTAGGACCAATATGACCTATTAGGACCAACTATGACCAATTAGGACTAACTAGGACCTAATATGACCTATTAGGACCCAATTAGAATTAATTAGAACTAATTAGCACCTAATTAGACTAAATTAGAACCAATTACGACCTAACATGACCTATTAGAACCCAATTAGAGTCAATTAGAACAAATTAGCATTTAATTAGACTCAATTAGGACCAATTAGGACTAATTAGACCCAATTAGGACTAATTAGGACCAATTAGAACTAATTAGAACCAATTACAACCAATTACAACTAATTAGGACCAATTAGAACTAATTAGGACATAATTAGACTCAATTAAAACTATTTAGGACCTAATTAGACTCAATTAGAACCAATTAGATCCAATTAGGACCTAATATGATCTATTACAACCAATTAGGACCTAATTAAGACCTATTATGACATATTATGACCTATTAGGACTTAACTTTAGACTAATTAGGATCAATTAGGACCTATTATCACCAATTATGACCAATTAGGACTAATTAGGACCAATATGACCTATTAGGACCTATTAAGACCAATTATGACTAATTACGACTTATTAGGACCTAATATGACCTATTAGGACTCAATTAGAATAAATTAGAACCAATTAGTACCTAATTAGACTCAATTAGAACCAATTAGGGCCTAATATGAGCTATTAGAACCTAATTAGACTCAATTAGAAAAAAAAAATAGCACCTGATTAAACTCAATTAAGACCAATTACAACCAGTTAAACCCAATTAAGACTAATTAGGACCAATTAGAACTAATTAGAACAAATTAGAACCAATTAGAACCAATTAAAACCATTTAGCACCAATTAGGACCAATTAGGACTAATTAGAACTAATTAAGACCAATTAGGACTAATTAGAGCCAATTAGGACCAATTAAAACTCATTAAGACCTCATTAGACTCAATTAGAACCAATTAGGACCTAATTAGACTCAATTGAAACCAATTAGATCTAATTAGGACCTAATATGACCTATTAGAACCAATTAGGACCTAATGTGACTCAATCAGAATAAATTAGGACCTAATGTGGCCTAATATGACCTATTAGGACCCAATTAGAATCAATTAGAACCAACTAGCACCCAATTAGACTCAATTAGAACCAATTAGGACCTAATATGACCTATTAGAACCCAATTAGACTCAATTAGAATAAATTATCACCTAATTATACTCAATTAGGACCAATTAGGACCAACTAGACCCAATTAGAATCAATTAGGACTAACTAGGACCAATTAGAGAAAATTAGAACCAATTAGGACTAATTAGAACCAATTTAGACCAATTAAAACTAATTAGGACCTAATTAGATTCAATTAGAACCAATTAGGACCTAATTAGACTCAATTAGAACCAATTAGATCCAATTAAGACCTCATATGACCTATTAGAAATAATTAGGACCTGATTATGACCTATTATGACTTAACTTTAGACTAATTAGGACCAATTAGGACTAATTAGGACCAATATGACTAATTAGGACCAATATGACCTATTAGGACCTATTAGGACCAACTATGACTAATTAGGACTAATTAGGACCTAATATGACCTATCAAGACCAACTAGCACCTAATTAGACTCAATTAGAACTAATTAGGACCTAATATGACCTATTAGAACCCAATTAGACTCAATTAGAACAAATTAGCATCTAATTAGGCTCAATTACGACCAATTATGACCAATTAGACCCAATTAAGACTAAATAGGAATAATTGGGACCAATTAAAACTAATTAGAACTGATTAGAACTGATTAGGACCAATTAGTACCAATTAGGACCAATTAGGACTAATTACAACTAATTAGGACCAATTAGAACTAATTAGAACCAATTAGGACCAATTAGAATGAATTAGTACCTAATTAGACTCAATTAGAACCAATTAGGACATAATTAGACACAATTAGAACCAATTAGATCCACTTAGGACCTAATATGACCTATTAGAACTAATTAGGACCTAATGTGACTCAATTAGAACAAATTAGGACCTAATGTGACCTAATATGACCTATTACGACAAAATTATAATCAATTATAACCAATTAGTACCTAATTAGACTTAATTAGAACAAATTAGAACCTAATATGACCTATTAGAACCCAATTATACTCAATTAGAACAAATTAGCACCTAATTAGACCCAATTAGGATCAATTAGGACCAATTAGGACTAATTAGGACCAATTAGAACTAATTAGAACCAATTAGAACCAATTAGAACCAATTAGAACTAATTAGGAGCAATTCAGACCAATTAGGACTAATTAAACCTAATTAAGACTAATTAGGACCAATTAGAACCAATTAGACTCAATTAGAATAGATTAGCACCTAATTAGACTCAATTAGGACCAATTAGAACCAATTTGACCCAATTAGGACCAATTAGGACCAATTAAAACTAATTAGAACCAATTAGAACCAATTAGAACCAAGTAGAACCAATTAGGACCAATTAGGACCAATTAGGACTAATTAGGAAAACTAGAACCAATTAGGACCAATTAAGACCAATTAAGACTAATTAGAACCAATTAGGACCAATTAGACCCAATTAGACCTGTTAGGACCTAATAGGACCTAATTAGACCTAATTAGACCCAACTAGACCTGTAAGGACCTATTTTTACTTAATACATGAACCTCATTAGACCTAACTTCATTCAAAAGTTTTTGTTGAATAATTTTTACTTCATATATGTAGGAATGCACAAGAAGCACAACTTACTAAAGTTTGAGAAGGGTCATCACAAGCTCAACAAGTCCAACCTTTAGAAGTTGGAGAAGGGTCATCACAAGCTCAACAAGCCCAACCTATAGAAGTTGGAGAAGGATCATCACAAGCTCAACAATCACAACTCTCAGAATATCAAACAAGTAGAAATATCACTCTCTCACTGACTCTCTCTCACTATCTTGATTTAGTCTCTTACTGGTGAATATGCATTTTTGGTCTTTCCCCTTAAGAAGTTATTGTTTGTGTTGTGTACATGTAGGCTTTGATGATGAAAATGTTGGACAAGGGGCATCCCAAGTCGAATCAACCCAAGGTAAAATAAGTATGTGTTTCTCTCATTAGTTTATAAACTATTATAGGTTTGACATTCAAGCTTGTAAGTACTTATTTCGTGAAGGTCCCCTTAAGATGAGATATTAAGATATATTTTTTTATTTTGTTTGTAGTGGAAGCGCAAGAAACATATGACAATGATAGTCTACTCCAACAATTGAAGAGAAAAATTAATCGTAAAAGAATAGATCATTTAATTAAAATGGTTGTAGAAAAATTGAGAGATTATGCTAAACAACCCATAAATATTATGAAGAGGGCATTTAATAAAAAGTCTAAGCAAACAATGAAAAAATTTGAGAATCTTGGTACACTTGAAAAAAATCAATTGTTATCAATTACACTTCTTAAAGATGAGTTAAAAGAGCCATTAAAATTGTTGGGTGTAGATGCAAGTTTGAAAAAGTTAAAATCATGTAACATACAAAAAAATATTGTTGACAGTGTTAAGGAAGGTTTGCAATCCATTGGAAATACAACTAGATCTACAAATAGGTCCATTTCAAGAAGAGTGATACTGACACCAATTTTAAATAAAAACATGTCCCAAAGAAGACATTTTTTTTCACTTTCATCTCAGATTGGGTAGAATAGGAAGACAATGACACACTATTTGGAAAGAGGAATCAATTTGGATAATACTACATTGGAAGGTAATTGGGCACTAATGTGTAGAGATCCTTGGTCTAATAGGATTAATGAAACAAGAAGGAACTTAGTTACATCATTTTGTACTGATCATACTCATCCTTGACCAAATACAAGAGATGTTATCAATAAGAGGACTAGGCCTAAGGAATATTTCCAGCACACAAAACATTGGTTGGACACCACACAACATGAATTGTATCTCTCATTTTGTAACTCAAATCCTTACATTAAGATTGGACAAACAATGTTTGAAATATTAAAGCCATTTTTTGTAAAGCTAAATAAATCTTTTGAAACTTTTTGTTGTCGATATCATATTGAATTTGATCTCTACTTTCAAGGGTTTAGAAAGATGATAGAAGAAAGTGGTGGCTCTCGAAATGATTTTCCTAAATGTCCAAGTCAATTCATAGCATCAATATTATGTAATAAATTGATTGATCATGAAATACCTAAAATAGATTGCATACGAGGAACTTGTCAAACATGCGGGGATTTGGCTAAATTTATTTTGAGACTTGAAGATATTGACATGATGAGGATGATAAAATGTAAGAGATCCAAGTACATAAAATCTGAAACAAAAGTCAGGAAAAAATCAACAAGTTTGGAATATGTAGAAGATGAGATACCTGTTGCAACATTTATGGAGAATTTTTGTAAATTGATTCAACCATACATACGTCATGTTTTTTTTGCTAAATGGTAGATAGAACAATTCCAAATATAAAAAGAAAATTTCCCAATTGGAACAATTTTATCGGTTGTTGATTTTGTAGAGAACTACTCCTTTGTTTCTCAAAAATAACTTCAAGCAAAATACTACTATATAGAGCAGGTCACTATCATGGTACATGTGTCTTATCAACATGCACAATTAGGTTTGGATGGTGTTGAAAGTACATATCAAGCATGATTCATAAAGAAAGAATATCACTTTTACATTAGTGATGATAAAGAGCATGACATACATTTTTTCGAGCATTACTTTAAGACATTTTTTGAATGTTTGGAAAACAAAGGCATGAAAATTGAAAAGCATTTTGTTTAGTCAGATGGATGTGCAACACAATTTAAATGAGCAAGGCCATTTTACTCACTATGTAGATATCATCGATACCAAAATACAGCACATATTTGGAGTTTCTTTGAGAGTGGACATGGAAAGGGAGAGCATGATGGTGCAGGAGCTTGTATTAAACCTACTTTAAGAAAGTATCAACTGGACTATTAGGGATATCAAATAAATAATGCTCATGATGTAGTTTAGTGGTGCAAGATACATTTTGTGGTGCCAAATCATGATAACACATCATCATGATCAGATCGAGTCATTCCGTTCTGAGTATTCTGGGAGATAACAGGTATTAATTTTTAGTTCATCACTTGTTGTCTAGTTATAATTTATGTACGTGTAAGCTTTAAATTTATTGATCATTGTTTGAGTTAAACTATATATGTGTACATTATATATATACATGATTTTAACTTGTCTTCAATTTTTACATGTGTCTCTCTATTGTTCAAGTGTTGATAGAAGATCAATCCATGGATGAAAGAGAGTAGACAAAACAAGATCCCTACATTCAGTTATGAGTACAAATAGTAATGTGTCATCATTATACACTAGAGATTACTTATGCTTTTTTTATGACTGTATTTCAAAAACCTATGACGAATGTATCAACCAAAAATGTGGATATGTTAGTGAATGGAATTTGGTTCCACTAGATTATGACCATATTTTAGGTTTGATCAAAATTGGTACATGTGTGTTTATGCACATGTTTAAAAGGGATTCATAAAATCAATTCATAAATAAAGTTTGTTTAATTTATATTTACAAACATAAAATTAAAAGTTTTCTTTAAATGTAGGACATATTTTTGCAGTAGTAGAAGAGCTTGGAAATGTGGAAGGTGTTAGTTACTATTTATTATGTTGCTACAAGGAGAGGATGAAGCTAACATAGAATGAAACAAGCGAGGGAATTATGTTTCCCATAGGTTCTAGTACTATATTTAAGTTTCACAACCTATATTAAGCTTGAGTGAGACCTTCCAACTTCCAATTTTCTTATACGTTTGTTTATATGGTTAATTTCACACACACACACACACACACACACACACACACACATATTTAACTTTGTTGAACTTGTCTGTGTAGGTTCAATTGTTGTGCAAGGAACATATTTGAAGAAAATCAAAATATTTAAACATGGGATTCATTTTGTTGATTATCAACCTAACAATAAGGTTTATCAGTATAGTCATCTTGTAATTACCACTGTCCTATCTCTTGTTCCTATGATGGGACGTGACATTCGTAAGTGGAGACTTGATACTGATGACCATGAGAGAATATTAAATGTTATTTGAGAGAGAGATGGAACATTTGACATGGACTAAATCACACATGAAATATGATTTTACCTAAATTTTTCATGGGCGAGACTAGAGTTTTTCTTAGCTCCATTCTTTCCTATTAGTGCCCATAGTGAATGGAGTTTGAATTAAATTAAAACTTTATAATATAGATCTAATAAATGTCTTACAAGTGGATATGATATATTAATTATCTACCTAAATATGACATACTCTAAATTTGGAATATGAATGTGTGTATGTATTGATTTTGCATGTGTTAGATTAGGACGTGCATGTTTTAAATATAAAATCTACTTGAAGTACAACCACATTAAATTAAAAGTACATGCACAACTATTATCAAATGCACCTTTAAATATAAGTAAGATTCAATCAAACATCTAGGGACCTAAGTTATATAGCTTACATGTGTCAAATTTAAATCATTCATAACTTGTTGGAAATACAAATGGGAAAGTAATATTGAGAGGGGGGGGGTGAATCAGAAATTACTAACTTTTATCCTTGCAAACTATTATAACTTTGAAACAAAACTTGATTAATCTAAACATCATATCATGTCAAGCAACATCATGAAATCACACATAACACAATAGATTTTGGTAACCCAGAAACCCTTGAAAGGTAAAACTGGGGTGGGCATGACACCCACAAATCTTCACTACTATAGATAATAAAGTTTGCTTGTTAGGGCTAAAAAATTTGATCATATCATGATCTACCCTATGATAGGTCTACTCTGTTATAAGCTAAAAGACTTATTCAGTTTACCTTGTTAAAGGATTTACAAACTTATAATAAAGTAAGGACTCAGTAAAGAGATTTACAAAAAGTCAACTAGGAGTACTCGGTTAAGAGATTTACCCTGATACACTGGTTAGAATGTCTTAGTATATGATCCTTTGGTTTGCACTAATATGCTGATTACAGATCTTCTCTATATTGTATGACTGTGATCTCTTCAATCTGATTTATCCTGATTCTATCCTTTCACTGCTCTGCTCGGTCAATGTGCTCGGCCTGAATACTATTCCTTATCTTTTCCTCTTACTCACAATATTCATCTGATCTCAATATCTCTTACTTTTCTCTAATTCACACACATACACACACTTGTGTTCTAGATCTTTCCTTATATAGTAACAAAAAACATTTTACAGTTACAAGATCTACGGTTTAGATATATTCCTATTACCACTTATACTATGCAATTCTCTAATTGGATAAAGATTATACATAGGGATCAATGATAGAATTATGAATGCGCAATCACCTCCATTATTTCCTTAATAGACAACATACAAAACATAATTATCTCCAAAAATGGTTTCCCTCGATCATTGTGCCATTCCAGACTTGCATGTCAATTCTAGAAAACTCGGTAAATGTTATCCCTGGCACTCAGCATCAACTATCCTCAGCATCCATTGTACTTGGCATCTATGAACTTCTTTGTCATTTGGTAATCATTGATATATGTAACTTAGCAATAACTATACTCAGCATATTACAAACATATGTGACCAGACTTAGTCGGCAGTACTACTGCTCGGTAAGTGTACAATACAAAACTTGGCCTTTACAAAATGACTCGGTCGTAGTGATGACCAACCATCCTTGCCTAGATATATGACTAAGTGTAAGACAATAATGGTCAATCAAAATTATAGAGATCTACAATCTCCCCCTTTGACATTAGTGGCAAAAACACTTTGTCATGACATTCGTAAATACATTTACAAAAAAAATATGTTTGTAGTATCCTAATACTCAATACTCCCCCCGAGAATATATATACATATCAAAATTGTGTTACTTGTCCCTATATAAACTCGTGTCATGATGTTACCCCATTTTTTTTGACATGAATTATTTCTTCATTAGTTGGTAAGTTGCAAATCTTCTCCAAAAAAGGTCTATGGAGTACCGTGATCATGTATAATGCATCTGTCCATGCAGTTGAAGTGAGATTTAACACTTTAGTTTGTACTTCTAAATTAGCAGCAAGACTGATAAGACCTTCAATGGTAGACAAATGTGAATCACTCAGGATTAATGTTTTAGCCTTGGCTAATTTTCTTTGTATCACCTCCAGATGTGGTGTCAAAATGGCTTGAAATGACAGTAGGCAAGAACAAATCTTGCCATCATTTTCCATCAGCTTGGCTAACTTACCATGAGTTAGCATTACTTTAACATAATGTCCAGAGTTGGTACCAGCATCCGAAGCTAGGGACTGACTTGTAGCTTTGATTTCTTGCTTAAGTGTCTCAAGCAAGCATTGGTTTTCATCTGTGAATAATTCAACATTGCATAATTTGGCTAGTAGAGACTTCCTATCCATAACTAATCACTCGGTCTCCATTACCAAAGTGGATAACTTAGCTTGTTTTACTGCTATCTTGGCAGCAATCTTGTTCAGCATTTTGGTCTCAAATTTGCATTCGAACCATTCAAATAACTTGTCATTGGCACAACTAACTTCATTGTTGACATTTTGAACAATATGTACAAGTTGTTCCAAAATAGGAGCGAAACTATTTACATCAGATAGATCATAAACTTCATTAAAAATGTCCTTTATTTCATGAAGAACCTATTTTTGCTGATGCTCCCTTCGAAGTTCTTCTTGTCTACTCTTCCATGTCATCAACTCTTTCATTATCTGTATCTGTTCAAAAGAAAGGTTATCTGTATCCCATTTAGGAATAACAATTTCTTCATCAATAGTTACCTCTTCTTTTCCCTTAGGTGCACTCGGTGGGATGCTTCCACTCAGCAACTGTACAAGAGCTTTAATTTCCTCTTCTTTCTTTGGCACTATTTCTTCAATGACTTTCCTTGTATTATTTTCTTCTCCTTTCTCCTTCTCCTTTTCCTTTTCCTTTTCCTTTTCCTTCTCCTTCTCCTTGGCATGAGGTCTTGCTACCTATTTATTTGGTTTTATTGCTTGTTCCTCTATGTTGTGTTCTTCCTTAGGAAGACTTTGAATCTTACTCTCTTCTTTAACTTCTTCTTTGGCAGATAAGGTTAGTGGTACCAACTTGATTGGTTCCTTGGCAATGCTTGTACCAACTAACTCATCAACAGTAGCAACTCTAGGTATAGTAGGATTATCAATGGTAGAGTGTGTGCTCGAAATAGTGGGATAATCCTTGACTTGCAGTAGGAAAGTGTTACTACCTAGTAGGGGTGTATCAGTTGCTACTGAATTATTTAGATCATCCTCAGTTAAGAATGAGTTATTAATGGGGCTTTCCTCTGGTATATCAATAATTTGAACTTCAAAAGTATCCTAAAATTTCACTTCCTTAGGAGTACTAGTCTCCATTTTGATTTTCTTGTTGATAGGTTCAGCAACTATTGAAGTAGAGGTAACATTTCCTTCATTCTTTTCTTCAGCTTTCTCTTCTACTGGGGCGGGTATCAAAACATATAATATTTTCCAAATTTTCAAACTTTCTTGAATAACATCTTCAACCTTGCATTGAAGGATAAGATAGGCTCTAGTCTTAGGATTAGATTTACCTCTATACTGATTAATTATCTTTTTGATGTTTGTAAGAGTGAGAGTGGATTCAACTTGTGCTAAGGTGCTCTCTCTAATCTCCTTCTTTGTTTGCAGTGAAAACTCCCATTTCTGTGCGACCCTACTACCCAATTCCTTTGAAATCCTATTTTCAATCTCAATTGGTAGCATCTTGAAAGTGCATAAAATTTCAAGAACAACATCCTCAACTTTCTCTTTATCTCCAATGCTCAATGGTCCAAACTTTAATCTTTTCACTTCATCAATTGTAGCTAAGCTAGTGGTCTTATGACATAATTCATCAACAGTTAGTTGATGTGAGCCTTGTTGAGTTGACTTCTCTTTTATTTTCTCATCACTTTTTGTTTCCTCATCATCATCTTGTGTCAATACCACTTTCCTTCTTGGCATCTTCCTAGCCTTGGTCGGTATAGTCTTGAATTGAACTAGTTTATGTTTAGTAGATGTAGGAGGCATCTTTAGTGTCTCGGTAGTAGTTCTTCTAGGTCAAGGCCTAAGTGATGGTGTCACTACTACTTTTCATTTCAACATTCTTCCTTTTAGTGGGGACTCAACAGTTATAGGTTTCTTCTCTTCTTCTTCTTCTGTCTCACTATCACTAGATGCACTCTTCTCATCTTCTCCTAACCCTTGGGTCAATACAAGTGGTGCTTCCTTCTCAGATCCCTTAACATATTCTTCTAGGTTCTTAAACTATTTTCTTTCTTCTTCTCTCAGTGGAGACAGCCAATAATCCCAATGAAATCTTGGATTTGGCCGCTTCAAATGTATCAAAGTAGGGAGTCTTGACATCAATTTCCTTAGCTAGGAGGCCTACAATTGTTGTAGTAGCTTCATCAATATTCAATTCATAGGGTAATGGCATTTACCATGAAACCCTAGGTAGTGCTGCCTGTGCATAGATAAAGTCTGTGTCTATCAGAAAACAAATGTCTTTACTATATTTCTCAATTAGAGACATAGGGACTGTAGTCCTAATCCTCATTTTCTTCTTGAATTCAATGAAATAGTTGTCCATAATTCCTTCAAAATTATCACTAATCTCTTTTATAAAATCATTAATCTGAATAGTAATAGGCTTCTTCTTATCCAATTTCACATCACCATGTGTAGGAAGACACTTCTTGACATAAAAGAATAAAAAGATTAGTAGGGAACCAAACTTACACATTGATTTCTTCGCTGTCCGAATGGAGCTCAAGTTCTCAGCAAGTTGAGTCAGCTGGAGCTCGGCAAGGTCATAAGTGTGCCCTTTCTTTATTATTTTCCAAGCCTAGTCCACTGCCATATAGGGGATGCTATCCAACTAACTAGATTGATAGAACTTGTGTGAGATGACCCTTACGGTGAAGTCAATTTGTGGATTTGTGATGGTGGAAATTGTCATTCTGCATTTGTTCCATACTGCCTAAGTATTAGCTTGAATTTCTTCTTTTCTTGCACATTTCATTGTTCTCTTTCCCTCAATGGTAGGGTAACTAGTAACATCCCATATCATTTCCCTTGTAATTTGCACCAGTCCATCTTCTAGCCATAATTTCATGTCGTGCACTCGACCCAACATAATTTTTATCCATTCAATTTTGAAGTTTTGCAGGAAATTTAGGGCATGAACTAACCCTTGGTTGACAATGATCTTGTGCTCCAGCTTTAGCACTCCGTTGATACACAACTTATCATATGCTTCCCTAATCTCATAATCACCAATTTATCCAATTTTGCACATGTAGAAAGACCTTACATCGTTCATCATTAACATGTTTTTCAGAGTCACAGATAGGGCTCCGTTCAAATCTCCTCTAATGGCACTTTCGGATATAGCTTTGAAAACCGTCAATTTACACACTTCATTTCTTACGAGTTGCACATTAAAAACTTCCATTCCCTATTTCTTGATTGGTGCGAATGAAGATGATGCCATTTCAAACTATAGAATTTAAAATGAAAAATAGTAGCTCGATAAAATACCTTTTTGTCAATTATCCCTGCGGATGAATTTTGCCGATGGCACGCTATGAAGATTCAGAATTGATTTGCTTACTTTGGTTGCTCAATCTTTAAATCACTCTAAAATCTCTAATAGCCTAGTGAAAATAAAATTTACAGCAACTTTTCACTTTATAGAATCTAAAAAAATAGGATTAGGGCATCATAAATGCTCCGTACAGATTTTAGGTGAAATACAACTATCTTGGCAAACTCATGTTAAACTCAGTTAAACACAAGCATGGTCGATGTAACCATTGCGATATAGCTCAGCATAGCATCTCGGTAATCATAGGTTGCTTGGCAACTTTTGTTAGCTCGGTCATGACACTGATGCTCGACATCAAAATGAAATTTTCTAGTTTTGCTCAGATATGTCCTAATGCATCTTAATTTATGCAGATATGGAGTTTTCTCAATCGTATGTTAGGAATTGATGTAAAGTAGAGCTTTTCAATTATCAGTTCTAGACATACCTGTCATGCCTAGTTTGAAGAAGTGTGATTACCTAATCCATCAGATTGGGTGACTGCAAATGTGCTAGCTTCATTTGTAGTTCCTTCTTCTTTCTTCTTCCAAGTCTTTTCCATCTAGATTTTCAATTTTTTCATGGATTTCCTCATTCTGGTTGTTATCATTACTTAGCATGGGTGATCTAAAATCTCTCTTTAAGTGACTGACCTTATTACATTTGTAACAGACCATGCTTCCATTTATCCAGCTTTTAGATTTGCCTTTAAAATGAGTCTTCATGTAATTTGCTACAATGTGTCCATACTTACCACAATAATGGCAATTGTACCAAGTGTTGTAATCCCAGTTGTAACTATTCTGCTTGGTGATTGGCTTTGTTTGCTCATTATATGACCACCTTGGTCTAGATCTACATTCAAATGCTTTGTGCCCAAATTTTTGACAATTGAAATAATTCCTTGGAACTTGGGTGAGATGGATGGATTGTTAACTTTAGATCTACATTCATGTGCTTGATGTCCATGCTTTTTGCAGTTAAAACAATGTCCATTAAACTTAGGTTTAGAATTAGTCTTACCATGTTAGCTTCTGCATGTGTTGGCTGTATGTCTTGGCTTCCCACGATGATGACATGTGGGTCTTTTTTTCTTTGGTTTGTTAATCTTCTATTCTCCACGCTTTGATGATTCTCCTTCTTTAGTAGATGAATGTTCATTCAATCCAAGTCATCACTAGATCTCCTAGGTGACATTAACAGTTCTTCAAAATACTTTGCAGCTTCATTAGGTTTGTTCATCCTTTCATTGATTTCTTTCTTAGTTCTCAACTCATGTTTCAGCTAATCATTTTCATATTTCAGTTGACTGATCTCAAAGTCTTTCCTACCCAATTCTTGATTAGCCAGTAGTAGTTGATTTACCATGTCTAGTTGATTATCAGTCAACCTTTGTATGTCACTTGTTCTTTCATCTAGCCTTATTGAAATTCTTCTTGTGTCTTCTTTAGCCATTTTCTTATCATCTTTAGCTTTCTTTTTCTATTCCACCACTTTGTAGTGTCTGACAGATTGGATTTCTTGTTCTCTCTTTAGAGTCCTAATTTCATCATTCAGTATGGTGTTTTTCTCCAGCAGTTCTTTTATAGCTTTGTCACTCTCAGATAAGTTACTATTGTCAAGTAGTCCAGAAATGTCTTCTTCTTTGTACTATGGCTCATTTTGTTGAATTGCAATTTCTCTTCTTTTGCTCAAGGATTTCTTCATTTCCCCTCTGGCTGCTTCTAGCTATTGTAGTGCAAATTGTACTTCAATCTTTTGATTCTCTATGACTTTTCCCAATTTGTAGGCTTCCATCTTAATATCTTTTTCCTCAAGTGGTTAGACTTCTTTATGAGAAACCTTGATGCTCTGATACCAATTGTTGGAAATAAAAATGGGAAAGTAATACTGAGAGGGGGGGGTTTGAATCAGAAATTACTAACTTCTATCCTTGCAAACTATTATAACTTTGAAACAAAGCTTGATTAATCTAAACATCATATCATTTTAAGTAGCATCATAAAATCACACATAACACAATAGATTTTGGTAACCCAGAAACCCTTGAAAGGTAAAATTGGGGTCGGGATGACACCCACAAATCTTCACTACTACAGATAATAAAGTTTGCCTGTTAGGTCTACAAAATTTGATCATATCATGATCTACCCTGTGAAAGGTCTTCTCTATTAAAAGGTAAAAGACTTTTTTCAGTCTACCTTGTCAAAGGATTTACAAACTTACAATAAAGTAAGCACTCACTAAAGAGATTTACAAAATTTCTGCTAGGACTACTCGGTTAAGAGATTTACCCTAATACACTAGTTAGAATGTCTCAATATATGATCCTTTGGTTTGCACTGATATGCTAATTATAGATCTTCTCTATACTGTATGACTATGATCTCTTCAATCTGATTTATCCTGATTTTGTCCTTTCACTACTCTGCTCGGTCAATGTGCTCGGCCTGAATACTATTCCTTATCTTTTCCTCTTACTCACAATATTCATTTGATCTTAATATCTCTTACTTTTCTCTGATTCACACACACACACTTGTGTTCTAGATCTTTCCTTATATAGTAACAAAAAATGTTTTACAGTTACAAGATCTATGATTCAAATATATTCCTATTGCCGCTTATACTATGCAATTCTCTGATTGGCTAAATATTATACATAGGGATCAATGATAGAATTATGGATGTGCAATCACCTCCATGATTTCCTTAATAGACAACATACAAAACATAATTATCTCCAAAAATGGTTTATCTTGATCATTGTGCCATTCCAGACTTACATGTCAATTTTGGCAAACTCAGCAAATGTATATCCCTGGCACTTGATAGAAACTATCCTCAACATCCATTGTACTCGGCATCTATAAACTTCTCTATCATTTGGTAATCATTGATATATGTAACTCAGCAATAACTATACTCAATATATTACAAAAAAATGTGACCGGACTTACTTGGTAGTACTACTGCTCGGTAAGTGTACAATACAAAACCTTGGCCTTTACAAAATGACTTGGTTGTAGTGATGACCGACCATCCTCGTCTAGATATATGACTAAGTGTAAGACACTAATGGTCAATCAAAATTATAGAGATCTACATAACTTTCATTAACATGTATAATAAAACATCATTCATGTATGTAATCTATTAAAATCAAACATCATTAGTCTATGTAATCAAATTTAAATTAAACACATGTATGTAATCTATTGAAATTATTGAAAATTTACATTATAAATTTGAAATCACATGAACTCATTAAGAATGAAACATGTATACAAGTTCATCACAC
>BSBK01007106.1:602500-640000 GCA_027943335.1 Chamaecyparis obtusa | reverse complement strand
TCAAACATAAGAACACCATATTCATATCATGATGAAAAAACACTCAAGAACCCTACTAGCTTTCAAGGCACAGTCCAAGTTGTGAAACCTACATTTTTCTAAAAAGAAACAAATAATGACGTAGGGATTCATACCAAGAATGAAAATCAGATTCTCAAATAAATAAATTTGACAATTAAGTTCCATGTCACAAAGTTGTTAAAGGACTTTGAAAACAACATTCAAGATCAAGAAAACTGAATATGACATAGGGACCAACTCAAGACATAATAGAAACCCCTAGCCTCCAAATCCAATTGAGAAAACCCCCAACACCAAAGAACATCCCAAAAGAATGCTCAAATTCCATATAAAAAATGAGAATAACCATAAGATTGGAAAAAATGTAGTTCACAAACTAAAAGATAGAGGAATCCATTTAACCACTAACCAAATTTTCTAAAATTGATATTAAAATAATATTTTTCTTTAAAAGAAAACCTATTTAAAAGAAAGATAATTTTATCTAGATAATTATGATTCCTAAGAAAAAGAACATAATTTATTTTAATTCATAATTCTAAACATTATTTCATAAAATTCAAACTTATCTAAATTTAAAATTAATGACTATAAGTGAAATACATAAATAACACTAAATAATTTAAAACAAATGCGTAACTATATAACAATTTATAATACTAAATAAAATGATTTGAAAATAATTTTATATAAATTTAATAAAAACAAATCCAACTATAGTAACATATATTTTTACAAAATTATGCATAAACCTTAACTAAATACAAAAACAATATTATTTGAAGTTTTAGAAACTAGCTTCACTAGAACGACATATAGTAAAAAAAAATATAATGTAATGCCTAATATGCATGCGATTCAAAATCGAGCTTCCAAAATAAACAGGGGCACAACATACAACGTGCCCATGAGATAGTAGCAAAATAAATCATCAAACACATTGTACAAAATGTAGGATGAGGAAGTTGTACAAAGTTATGCTAGACATAAAGAACAAACTAAAAATCACAATAACAAGATTTCATATGCTAGAATCTATAATGATGATAAGTTGTAGGCCCAAAAGCTAGAATCTATAATGACTCCAAAATTGGACCATAGGCATCAAAAGAAGTAAAAACACCTTAAATCAGCAATGAATCATTATCAGACAAGAAGCACCCTAATCAAGGAAGGGTTATGTCAATTTGGGGAGACAAAGTTACACCAAAAATAGAGAGTGAGATGCCAACAAACAACAACCATGAGCATGATACAAGATAGCATGAATGAGAAAGATAATACTAAATTTGCAAGAAAAATGCCAAACCTAGAGGAGGTTTGCGCAAGTCTAAAGTAGCAAGAGATGAAAATGTTGGGGAAACTCCCAACAGAACCCATGAAAATGTGAAATGGAATGGCACACAACACTCCACAATCCATAACATAAAATGACTCCAATTGCAGACTAACACATGAAAACTCACAAGAGATGGCCTCTTCAAATAATCAAATATTGATTAGCATAATTAATGCCCAAAAGAAAGATGCAAGGGTTTTAATTGTAGAGTGTATGAAAAGGTTTAGAAGAGACATCTAGAAGAATATGTTTTTAAATCAATATAAACAATCCTAAGAGGAAACAGAATGGTGCACTATATTTAACAATAAGTACATAGAAGAAAAGATTGAATGAAAAATCCAAAGAATAAAAGAGGATGATTAGACTGATTTCCAATGGTAGATCAATTGAAAAACCAAACTCCAAAACCACTAACATAGTCATAAAAACCACTTTTTCTCACCAACAAACATCACTATCCAAAAGACTAAAACTCTCAATATTACAAGATCCATGGATATAAATCTTTTCTAGATAAAATTAATATTTCCATAACACACCATTTAATTATCCCTCCAAAACAAATTTCTAAAATAAAATGTTCACTACTTTAATATTTTATTAACATTATAAGGTCATTTAATCATATTTGTTTAATATAATATTAATAATAATGAGATCAAATTATTATACTACCAATAATGACTAATTTGATCTTAAATAATAATTAAGTAATATTATAATTTGGATAAAGAATAACGATATTATGTTTTCTTCATAAAGCATATGAATGTTAATTAGATAATATTTAATTAATAATATTCTTGTGAAATGAAAATGGAAGCAATGGCAGATAGGTAAAAACACTTCTTCTTTTCATTAATTATGCATTTCAAAAGGAAGATGCACCACTAGGCTCAAGAAGAGACTCAAACACTAAGTGGGATAGTGATCCTTCACTAAGATATGTGATTGATGAAATAAGAATGAGGAAGTGTAGTAATGTAAATGATTAATTATGATTTAGTTACTAAAAAATTGGTAAAAACATATTGTAATAGATAAAATTTGAGTGAAAATTCACAGAAATAGAAATTAGAAGATAGATCTGACCTATGATTGAAATTTGGGCTCAAAATGTAGGGTACATGATGGAAATGGAAACATGTACCTAGAACAAGATGACAATTGTGACTTGTCTCTGGTGGTGTTTTCATTTGAATATTTCACAAATTGTCTCATTGTTCTCGATCTTCCCAGATCTTGTTGGGCACCTCTATAACATGTTCCTACACATAGAAAAATGAGGAAATGGTTGTTTAAATGGGTTTGCCTTGTTAAAACCCTAGTTTACGAATCAATCTTAGAAATGAAAAGAAATTACATAAAGGGTATATGCACAAAGATGGGGGACCAAAAAGATGCCACTTTTCTTTTTGGTCCCAAGTCACACATAGTGTGTACGCACTAAAGGGCATGTGCCTTATAGCATGCATGCCCTATGGCTTGGGTTGCCCAAGCCTTAGGCTTGGGCAATCCAAAACAAAGCACGTGCACCAAATAGGGCACACACGAAATAGTGCGTGCATGAAACAGGGTGAACACGCTTTGTAAAACCCCAAAATTTCCACCTCCCATGTGCCCTATGCAAAACCACAAAAGTGTAATTCATATTGTTACATAGCGCGTGTGCTCTATGAAAAACTAGAAAAAGAGAGAAATAAGGGATAGAGAGGGGGTGATAAGAGAGAGAGAGAGAGAGAGAGAGAGAGAGAGAGAGAGAGAGGGTAATTTATACAAATATAACATTATATGTTCATATCATTTTAATGATATTAAGAGAAATGGTTCTCGAGTATCAAGTCCACGATACTTCACCAATTTCTTAGAGTAATGGCCTACAGAATACAACTCACAAGTATTCACCAATTACTCAAAATGATTATCAAGAGTATTGGCCTCCTGAATATCAAGTCTCATGATATTCACCAAGTACTTAGAGTAATGACCTAACAGCATCAAGTCACATGATGTCCACCAAGTACTCAATGTGAGTGTAATAATCACTTCATATATTCATATCATTTTACTAATATTAAGAGTAATGGTTCTTGAGTATCAAGTCCATGATACTTCACTGATTGCTTAGAGAAATGGCCTATAGAATACAACTCACAAATATTCACCAATTGCCCAAAGTGATTATCAAGAGCATTGGCCTCCTGAATATCAAGTCTCATGATATTCACCAAGTGCTCAGAAATGTCTAACATAGTATGTGCACTAGTATTACATACATAATACTTACCATGAAGACATAAATAGGTTGTTATGAGATCGTCACCTTATAACAACCTTCTTATCACAAGTGTTAATTGTCAAAAAGTCATCACCTTTCTACAATGTTCACAGGAGGGTCCATAAGTCCAGGAGTCACACACATGAAATCCACCTTGACACATCTTAGAGGGTGAATCCATCATGGTTCATCCCAAAAGGGTGTAAACAAGGGCTTTCACCTTAGACTTCTCTCTCAAAGAGAAGAATGCAATAACATACAAGATAATAGATCACAGGTATTGAAACTCCTTTTCATCTATGGCTTCATTCCCCAACATACCAAGTTTATCTTGAAGGTACACAACCTTCCCTTTTGTAAGAAACTTGGTGAGAATATCAGTCATATGTTCTATAGTGATAATGTACCTTGAATAGGATACTTATGCACTATATCTCTTATATAGTTTATCACTCTAGGTGAACCCCAAGTTACATAGAAGCTAGCATAAGGGAATTTAAGCCAGCACACATGAGACTCAATCTCATGATCATAGTCCTCGAATGCTTCCTTTAAGGTCTTGTAACAACCTCCTCATCTCCTCGTCCAAGGTTTTTTTTTTTTTAGATGAAGTATCATACTCCCCCTGAGTCTAATATCAACGTTATGTGAGCAAGTCATGTCTTTGTTTTTTAGTCTGCATTAAGCTCTTTTCTTGAATGCCCAACCATCTATCTAGGAGTATCATGACCTAGATATTTGCATAAAATCCTTCTAGCTCACATACATGGAACTACATTATTTGAATCACAATTCTTAAACCATCACGATATGGTTTACTCCCTCTGAATCAATATGACCAAGATCTTTAGAAATCAAATAAGGCAGATCCTCTAGATGTTGTACTGACTCCCTCTGAAGCTTTGAGTACTAACATCAACATTTAACCTTCGCGTCCAAGGTTGCTTCTAATGGTTCGTCAGACTTCATATGAATGTGATATCAACCTTTTGACCTTCTCGTCCAAAGTTACCTCAGAAGCATCAGACTCCCTCTAAATATGATATCAATCTTCTATTCCTGCAAGAGCATCCCCAGAAAAGATCAAGGCAAATAGCTCTTATAGTATGTTTAGAAATACAAATAGAAAATTAACTACAATAAATAAAAAAAGTAGTTCCCAAGATGTAATAATTAGAAAATACTTATCTCTCCTTATCTTGAGTTTTTCCTAATATTCTTTAGAGGTAGTATCTCTAGAAATGGTTACTCTTCATGAGACACTTGCATTACTCACTACGTCTACGTATACCGTATACTGTAATAACCAAAAGTTATCAAAACTTTTTACTGTCATCATCTAAAAACAATTTCACTCTCCTCCATATTGTGAGTGTTATCTTCAGCATTCCATAATTTACCTTTAAGCGGTGTCTCCACACTGTCTTACACATGAACCACACTAATAAGTTATTCTGAACCATCTGCTTCACTTATAACCCGTGCCATTTCTTACCATCAATTATTGATCTTCTTCATTGTGTGAGGTTGATATCTCTATTTTAATTATGCGAGTCATTAGTTATTCTAGATTGTGAACAACTTGATATACAATATCGACGATGTTGGACTTGTCTTTTCTTAACAATTTAATGCTTCCACACTTTATTCTTTAATGTAATGACTATCAGGTATCAAGATGAAGATGCATAGTCCGCAGATGCTTGTCGTCTTTAAATAAAAGATACATACTCTCTATTAAATAAAACACTGATGTTGTTCGACTTCCATGATACAATCGCTGCCGCAAAATGGAGACACGCATGCTGTCAATTTGTACATTGATCTTAGTCATTGTTACAACTCGATTATCATATGCTCTGTTTCTAGGAAATGACTATACAAAATGCTTCATATTAGTCAAAGCTTGGAACCATATAATATATAGTTTTTTTTTGGTGACCAAGTGGATTCTTTCTACTTTTCGACTCTTTCCTTGTAACCATGTTTTAGCATAACCCACTGATTGATATCATAGTTGCTACCATAATAGTACTGACTCTTATAACCATTGGCTAGAGAATAATATCAATACCACTTATCATCAATGATTCTGCAATACGTATCAATTAATATTGATCATCGCTTTTATATCTTAGTCTGATTATTTTATGTGAACAGCATCTGATTATTATAACCATCACGGTGAATTATCTCTGTGACTAAGTCATAATCAACGGACTTGCTAAACCTTACCATTCATCTTTTGTTTGATAAACATAGACGTCGAATAGCATTGGGTGTTTATAACATTCATCGTTGATTCTTCATACTCTGACTTCTACAATCTTTGTTAGTGATATTTACACCATGCAAAGATTCATTAATCATATCATATTGGTCTTCCTCTGTCTGATAGAGATATATCGTTTCCAATATCTGCAATCAAGTGAATTTGGAGCAACAATGATTATCGACACATATATAGAGATGATTGGAGGCTTGCGAGCTATCACAAATCTATCTATCCAAAAAAAATTCCATCATTTCTACTTGGAGAGCGTATGCCTTACAACCTTACACCAACATTCAGAGAATCATAATTCAGGCGATAACAAGACAAAATAATCATCGAGCCATTCTTCATATGTTAGGAACACAATACATATCGAACTCATCACAACATAACATATAATTCACTGTCGATCTGATTGCATTCTTCATTAGTAGTGGTTCCTACATATATTCAGATTGTAGATCCATACGTAGTGTTGTAGTTCATACTATGATCAGATAGTGGCATCGTCATAACAAAGATTGACAATATCCTTGTGACCTCACGGTGATTAAACTATCCATCGAACACATAGCATACGCCATAAACAAATGAGGATTATTCCCTATCATAAAGCATAGGGAGAAGTTATACAATTCTAATATTTTATACAGTAGAAAGTATAAACATATTTGTTCCATCCAAGAGGCTGCCAAATCTAGATCTTCCAATGCTGTTTCATAGACCTATGACTCTTCATTAGCACCGTCTATGAATAATGATGGTCTCGAGTCTTCCAATTATATAGTGTGGAGTGCGTGAAATCACTGGGTCGCCGAGTGTTGGTCGCTGTTCCATTTTCTCCCCCCATACTCAACTCCATCTATTGTTCATAATTTCACTGTTTATATGACCGTACACCATTTGGAACAACTTTTATAACTCTGTATTTGGAATGCAAGATGACCTTGATGGTTGTCGACACTATTCCAAAACTCCCATTTTAGCTGGCAGCGAGACTAACAACACAGTGAGGAGCAAATCTTTTGAAAGTTTGAAATAGTATTCAAAATGTCGAGCTGGTACATTCTCAACTACACCATCAAATAAAAGTTCTACGCGGGCAGGAAGGAAACCAAAAGAGGCTGCGGACTTTGGCTTTATACATTTCGAACAATTCGTTGAAGCATTCGGTCAAGCACTTTGTGAGCATCCCGTTTGTTCATAGCGGCTTACCGTATTATGATTTGAAGTATTCGGTCAAACAATTCATTGAGTTGTTCAAATGATGAAAATTATAATAGAATCCACCTTCACTTTGCTTTGAGGGATGTCGCCACTTTGTTTTAAACTCGTTCACTTTTAATAAATTCACCTGCGGCCATCTTGTTGAGGCCACCAACAATGAGGCTCCTCAGCAAATAAATCAAGCCAACCATGGAAACAATAGCACAGTCAGAAAGAGAAAATAAACTAGTCTTTAAGATCTTCCTTTAAGCGGTGAAGTTTTGTTCAAAGGAATTTGGCTATGATACCATGTTAAGGTTTGGGATCGCTGCAAATGTAATAGCACTGTCTGTAATGTATGTGTGTTTCAAATGCAACAATCTCTTGCATTTATATTGAGAATGAGCCAAGAAGAGACATGTTAAGGCTTGGACAATTGAAATAGGTCTGAGATGTGTTTTCCAGCATACATACAAAAAAATCACATCTTTTTTTGTGTGCTCCTCGTCAAGTTTACTCGTGTCTCAAGAACGTAAAAATCAGATGACGTGATATTGCAGATCTCTCTGTTAGCTATCTAAGCATATAATTTATTTTGAATTCTGATTATGTTAAGTTTTTCAACTCTAATTTCTTTTGTGTGTATGTCCATTTTTTGTAAAAAACCAACATGTAGTATTTTGGGCATAGATTTTGGCTCATTCATCAAATTTTGTAACAAGTTACTTTTTTAAAAACCAGACTCCATTCTACACACTTCAATAAAAAGAAAATTTAATTTTTGATTAGTTTTAAATGATTTCTAGGGGGAGCACACAAAAATTTCATGTTTTCAGGATGTGTGCACTTCATAAATTCATCAAAAATTATAAGTTCATAAAAAAATTACCAAAAAAATCTAGGATAAACTACACGGTGTTAGCTAACTTCTCACTGAAGCGATTAAATTTTTTCTAAAAAAAAGTTAACATTTTAGGGGGAGCACACCATAGGCTATGCTATGTTTTTCAATAAAAAGCAGGACCACTTTTTGTGCTCCCCCTTTTCGAGGGCCTTAATCTACACCATTTTAAAAAAAAAACTTAGTAGTTTAGGAACTAGATTTAGAGTATTACAACTCTTTTTTTTGTCGCATCTTAAAATTTTGAGTCCAACTATCTTCAATTTTTTGTTGAAGTTCAGAGTTTTTTGATTTCAGGAAAAAAGTGGCATCTTATACCCCTTTTTGGTCCCCCATCATTGTGCACTTACCCCAAAGGAAAGTAAATAGAACGGTGAATAATAGATTCACCTTGCATAAACCCTCACTGATGGATGTAAAAATCACTTATACCCATGAAGATTCTTGAATGTACTTGAGATCAAAATATTTGACCTTAAAAACTGATATAGAATCAAGGATTACCTCATAAATGCATAGATTTATGAATGTCACTCATGGGTTTTGAATGTAGATATGCTTGATAGTCACTTGCAAAGAAGGATAGAGAATATAGATGGAAGGATGGATCTGCTTGATTTATTGAGAATTACTCTACTTGGCCATCATTGGAGAGAAAATTCAATCAAATAGAGAAGATTTCCTTTGAATTGAATGATCTTGAAGAATTGGAGACTTGGATATCTTGATCTTGGGTATTTTCCTTCAAATCTTAAATCCAATTTGTCTTGCTTGCTTGAAAATATCGATAGCTTGATTAAAAATTCTTGATTATGATTTTGATATGCAAAATAAGGATATATAGGGTTTTTTATACTTACTCCATCATTCTAGGATTTAAAATTGATCCAGGACAACCAAAAAGGAAAATCTCCCAATAAAACCTTGACATCAGGTTCCAGGTAAAATCTGGCCCCCCAACTCCTAGGCCCCAAAACCTAGGGACATATTAGCATTGGTGATGGGTCCCATGAGAAATGGTCCAAAATTTTAACTCGAGGTTGGGGAGAGAAAAGGTGAGGGAAAAGAGGAATCAACATGCTAGGATCAAGCATATTGGACATTCATATCTCAAAATCACCAAAATAGATCTAATAGGTTCTAAGAAAGCATCTAATCATGGGTGCTAACATTTTAGAATGATACATTTAGCCCCCACTTTAGTAGGAGTATGAGATAAACTCATTGTCATAGTAACATAGATCAATGCATAGGAACAATATTATAAAGGTTAAGGAGACAAAGAAACATCAAGCACCTAAGTGACTCATGTCCTCATAAAATCTAAAAATAAGATAAAAGAGCTATTTCTATAAAGAGAGGAGACATAGAGAAGAAAGAGAGGCATGATCACTATCCTAGTAAGATATTTCCTTACAATGGATCACATAAATAGATAGTACTACAAAAGATGACATTGGAAGTCTAGAAAGTTTTGTTATACTAGTCAACCCATAAAAAATGATTAGACCTTATAGAAGCTTTGTCTTTGTTAAGGGATCTAACAAGGGTGATCTGGTTTAAGGAAATCATTATCTCTGAAGGGATGAAAGAAAGGAAGATCATTACTTAAGGAAAGAATTGTCTTTGTTAAGGGATCTAAAAATGGAGGACTAGTCCTTAAGGAAAAAATTATTTCCATTAAGGGATCCAATGAAAAAATGAAAACAAGGAAAGCATTGTCTCCTTGACCATTTGAAAGAGAGGATGTATTGAGTCATTGTGTATGTGTGTAAAAAATGTGAAACAAGGAGTGGAGTGTATGCCCGCACACTAAAGAGATTGAAAACACCTTAATTAGAGGAATCTCTTTAACATAGCATACATGTACCCACAAGAAATGTATCCACTATGAGATGCTCATAAGAAAAGACAAACTAAGGGAAATGAACACATGAAATAAGAGAGCATGAAAGGGATCTACTAACTCTGGGGTTAGTATGATCATATGATAATACATGACATATATATATCAAAATGCAATGTCATCATTCCCCAAAGGTAGAAGAACTATAAGTACAGTCAAATAATATCATGTATGGGTTACGAAGAAGAGAAATTTTCAATCAACATCATGAATACCAAAAAGAATAGGTAGCTACATTTTGCATCATCCCCAATTAGACAACACAAAATCACATCTATGAATAATACCACATGCACAACATAACATGTAACAACATATAGAAGAAGTGAGATACAAATGGAGGAATGCCACAATAGTTTGATTCCTTTATCACCTTGTGCCAACAAAGAAACAAGGGTAATCTAAAGAATTATAAATTAAATATATATCAAGAAACTCATCATGAGGGAAGCACATTATAACAATAAAACATAAAGAATCCATTGCACAAGAGGAGCTAGTCAAGCATATTGCTTTCCCCCCATCTCATTCTACAATGTTTAAGAAATGTGGGAAACACATAAGAGGAACCACAAAAAGCATGGTAGATGGAACAATAGCCATTTCTGAACCAGGACCATGTTCTAAAGATGGGTCACTTTACTCATAACTAGGACTAAGAGATAGTTGTTGTGAAAATATAGTTGGTAAATCCTGATTAATATAAATAAGATCATAGATATCATTAGAATCACTAGTATTAATATCATCCTAAGTTGCATTAGGAGAATCAAAAGAATCATCATCAAAAGTATCTTCTTTATCCAAATAAATTATAATAGAATCCAAAATATGAATAAAATTATCATGTTTGTTCAATTTCATTTTCTTCAAAATTAACTTCCTCCTTTGGGATATGCATATAATGATCAAAGGGAATCGAATAATCAATAGGTTTTTTGGGTAAAGTTTTTTTTTTTGGAATCACATTGAATAGAAGAACATAAGGAACCTCACTAGGTTGAGAGATAGAATCGACTGAAGATAGGTAAAAGAACTTCTCCTTTTCATTAATTACACATTTTGGAAGGAATATGCCGCACTACATTCAAGAGGAGACTCAAATGATGAGAGGGACACTGCTACTTCACTAAGATATGTGATTGATGAAATGTGAATGATAAAATTTATTAATGTAAATGATTAATTAGGAAAGTTATTGAAAAAATTATTAAAAAAAGGCTATAAAAGATAGACACTAAGCATTAGTTTAAAAAAATAAAGTCAAAAGAGAGATGTGAGCCGTGGCTAAAATATGAGAGTGGAAACATGTTCTTGGAACATGATGGAAATGGAAAATTATCCCTAGTGTTTTTGTTTGAATTTTTCACAAATCATTTGACTATTCATGAGCTACCTAAATCTTGTTTCATAGCTCTATAACTTGTTCCTACATAGAAAAATGGGTAAAAGTTTGTCTAAAAGGGTTTTTCTTTGCAAATGATGGTTTAGGAATCAACCTTAGAAATTAAATGAAATTTTGAAAAAAGGAAAGTTTATAGAAAGGAAAATAATAAATTCACCTTGCATAAAACCTCATGGATGGATGTAGAAATTCCTCATACCCATGAATATGCTTGAATGTACTTGAGATCCAAATATTTGACCTTGGAATATGATGTAGAATCAAGGATGACCTAAAAAATTCATAGATCTATGAATGACACTCCTAGATCTTGAATGTAGATATGCTTGATAGTCACTTGCAAATAAGGAGAGAGAAGATAGATGGAAGGATGTGATGAACTACAACTGATTTAGAACCTAATTTAAGAATATGTGATTAGAGATCACCAAGTTTCTAGTTAGATATGACATATGATTAAATTAGTAATATGTTGTCATTGATGTCAACTAGTTTGACAACACTTATTTTGTGAGTTACTATAACAAAAAATCTATAGAAAAGGAGTAAAAGAGATGAAGAACATAAATATCTACATGAGAAAGATGTATATGACAGATGAGGATAAGAAATACATTGTGTAACTTGTTGATGAGTCTATGACCTTATGTTATTGACTTGATTATGTTTCATTCATCTATGATGAAGAAAAGAACTGAAAGACACAAGGCAGTGTGGTTAGTTGATGAAGTATTTTAGTATACACCAATGGGATGTAGTGTATACCAAGCACAATATAAACTGAGCTTGTGTTCACCAATGCATTTCTTTGTTAACCGAGTAGGAGAAAAGAATTAAATGATTAGTTTAACTGTTAAGGATTGCTGAGCTGTAAAGTACATTGAAATTAGTGATGGAGATAATCTTTGTTATGAATATCAATGACTAGCATAATTCAAGGAAGATCTAAAGGATGAAATCAAAACATTTTACTGGCACAACTACCAAGGAAGGTTTAAGAGATAAAATGGATGAAGGAGAATAAGTGGCAAAATCTATGGAGGAAAAGAAAATGGTTTACTTGGCTATTTAAGAGACTAGAGTTTCATTATGAAACTAATGCTGGAAGAAGAAGGACTATAGAATTATTGCATGAACAAGCTTCATGTATGCCTGATCAAACTGGTTAAGGAGAACCGAACTACAAAGTTTACTGAGCATCAGAAAGCTATTACAAAGTGACAGTAAGTCATTGATTATTGTTGATAAAAAATTGAATAATGATCAGAGGATTTGAATGAGCATAAAATAGATCTGAACTTTTGCAATTGAAGCTGTATTGTAATCAGATCAAACTACTTTTACATTTTAGCCATTATAAACAGAGAAATCTCTTAACCGAGTGGACTTGAAAGTCTTATATGTTTTATTCATATAATGAGCATTTTTATCCTGTCAACCCCAGAGTGATTGCTGGTTGGATGATAACGGTTGGGTTAAAATCCTATAACAAGGTCACACCTAACAGTGTGTTTGTAACCTTTAATAGGTTTGGGTCTTCACTGACCTCACTTTAGAAGAGTGAACATTTTTGGGTTGCCAGTCCTAGGTGGTTTTTCCCTTCACAAGGTTTCCACGTAAAATTTTTTGTGTTATATATTCATTGTGGTGATTGTTTGTTATCATACTTTACATATTACATGTTAGATTTGGTCGGTAATCATTAGTTTGTTATTGACTGGTAATTGGTAAAAGCACAAACAGTATAGTATTTTAAGTTACTGAGTTGTAGAAGTTTAAGTAAATTGTTTTGGATTATACATTTTGATTTGGGACTGTGGATAAATGGTTCACCCCCCTCTCATTTATTCTAACTATTGGCATCAGAGTATTGGTTTCTTGGAACAGAGTTTTAAGGACTTCAACACAAAGGTCTTAAAATGTTAAAGAGGCAAGTGCCAAAGCTAAACAAAGATAACTTCACAATATGGAAAAGTTGAATGAACCTGCATATATTCGAGATTGGAAATTATTCCCTAGATCTGATGACAAATGGATACCTTGCACCACCCAATGGTCCCTTGACCCTTGATCAGCTAAGGGATAGGCATGAACATAATGCTACTATGATGGAGATTGTTCTTTCCTATTCAGATACTAAATTTGAAGACATCAAGGACTATACTACTGCTAAGCATATGTGGGATAAGTTAGCTCAAGTTTATAGTGGTGATGCGAATGTCAAGAGAGAAAGAGACAAAAGCTTAAGAGGTAGATTTAGTGATATGAAGATAAAAGAAGGTGAAAACATTATGCAGTACACAAACATAATAAAAGAGGTAGTTCATGCTATTAGAGCATTAGATGGAGTTATTGATGAAGACACTGTGGTAAGCAAAATTCTGAGAACTCTATTGCTTATCTATGCCATTAGAATATTTGTAATTCATGAAAATAGGTCAGCACCTAACAACACACTCACTCTTGATAATCTGATTGGAAAGCTTACAACATTTGGACTAAATAATTATGATAATAGTGTTGCACCCAATGTTGAATCCATTTTTATGACTTCTCTAAAGATTGGTAAATATAAAAATAAGAATGATGATAGTGACAACAATACTGATGATGAGCTTGATGAACTTGAAGCTCTTATGGTCAGAAGGTTACCTAAAGGTAAAGGAAGGTATAGAGGCAAGTTACCTTTAGCATGCTTTAACTATAAAGAAGTTGGTCACATTTCTGCTAGATGTCCACACAAGAAAGATGATGATAGAACCAAAGACCAATCTGAAGGAAGCTATGGGAGAAAATACAACAGAGGCTACTGACACTACAACAGAGATAACCGAGACAATAATGAGAAAGGCAAGAAGGTGTGCTACATTACTGAGGAAGAAGATATCACTGATACCGACACTGATGATGATGTGGAGGTTATATTTGTGGCAATAAAGGATGATGTCGAAGAAGATGAAAGGTATGTAGAGACAACACTTATCTCTAAGGTTAATAAGAATGATACATGGATTATAGATAGTGGCTGTACCCATCACATGACTGGTGATGAAGAAAAATTTGATTATCTTGAAGAATACAATGGAAGATTTGTAAGAATGGGAAATGATGCACCTTGTATGGTAAAAGGTAAAGGATCCCTGATGATAAATGATAGATTAAAATGTGAAAATGCTTATTGGGTAAAAGGATTGAACTATAATTTGTTAAGTGTGGCACAACTGAACAATTCAGGCCACCGAGTTGCTTTTGAGAGAAAAAGGTGAAAATATTTGATGATGGAGGAAGACTTGTTGGAACTGGTACACAATCTAGAGGTAATATGTTTTATCTTGATAATGATCTGTCTTCTTGTTTAATAATGAAAGATGAAGATGCATGGTTGTGGCATAAAAGGTTATGCCATGTGATTTTTGATAACATGATTAAGATCAGTAAAAGGAAAAGAGTTAGAGGTCTGCCTAACTTATCTAAGTTAGATCATGTTATGTGCCATGAATGTCAAAAAGGTAAGATGACTAAGTCTATTTTCAAAATAAAATACTATTCAACAAAGAAGATACTTGAATTGGTTCATACCGACCTATGTGGTCCTATGAGAACTCAGAGTTATTATGGAGATATATATTTTATCCTTTTTGTTGATGACTATCATGTTCTTAAAAGAAAAATCTGAGGCATTCAAGATGTTTAAGTGGTATGAAGAAAAAGTAGAGAAATAGACTAGTAAAGATTTGAAATGTTTAAGATCTGATAGATGAGGTGAATTTATCTCTAATGAATTTACTAATTTTTGTAATGAGCATGGTATTAAAAGATAGGTCTGTGCATCAAGGACACCCTAGCAGAATGACATTGCTAAAAGGAGGAATAGGTCAATTGTTGACTGCACAAGGACATTAATGATAGAAAAGAATGTTGCCCAAACATACTGGAGGGAAGCTGTTAGCACTGCAATTTATGTGCTAAACCAAGTACAAATGAAGGACACTAATAAGACACCCTATGAGTTATAATTTGGACACAAACCCACTATAAGTTATTTCATTATTTTTGGAAGTAAATATTTTATTATGAAAGATGAAAGAAATGGAAATTTTGACTCAAAAGGTGATGAAGGGATATTTCTAAGATATTCCAGTACGATTAAAGCATATAAGTGTTTGAACAAAGTTACAAATAAAATGATTGAAAGTACTAATGTTCGAGTTGATGAGTTTGATGATAAGAATATAGAGGAAAGTAGAAAGGAACTAGAAGACTATAGTAGATTCACTTACATTGAATAACCTGAGTATCTACCGAAGCCGCAGATAGTGACAACCAGTTAGCAGGAAAATAATACCGAGGAGTAGGAAAGAGAAATCGAGGAGCAGGAAGCACCCACTAAGAAAGAAAATGAACCTACATAGGATGAAAAAGAAAGAAAAAATTAGATACTGGTGAGTTTTTTCATAAGACACCATCATAAGACACAAATCATTGGAGACAGACAAGTTGGCATGCAAACAACGAGTAAAGCAAGACAAGGTACATATCTAGTTTGTGATTATGAACCAAAGAATGTAAAAGTTGCATTAGAAAATGATGAATGGTTTAATGCAATGAAAGAGGAAATAGAGTAGATAGAGAAGAACAAAACCTAGACCTTAGTACCCCAACCTAAAGATAAGAATGTTATCAGTACTAAGTGGATATTCAAAAATAAGAAAAATGAGAATGGAGAGGTAACAAGTAATAAAGCTAGATTGGTATGTAAAGGATATGCATAGGAGGAAGGAATTGACTATGGTGAAACATTTGTACCTATTTATAGATTAGAAGGAGTCAGAATGTTACTTGCATATGTTGCACACAAAAAGCTCAAAGTTTATCAAATAGATGTCAAGTCAGCATTTCTAAATGGAATACTTGAAGAAGAAGTCTACATAGAACAACCTGAAGGGTTCGTTGATCCAGAAAAGAAAGACATGGTATGTAGATTACATAAAGCTTTATATGGCTTGAAGCAAGCACCGAGAGCTTGGTATGAGAGGCTGCATACTTATTTGTTAAGTATTGGATGTATTAGAACTAGTGAGAACAACAATTTTTATATGAAAGTTGATACTAATGATACTATTCTTATTGCTAAAATATTTGTGGATGACATTATATTTGGAGGACAAGATAAAATATGTAAGTCATTTGCTGATTAAATGAGAAGTGAATTTGAAATGTCTATGTTCAGAGAGATTAAGTTCTTTCTAGGACTACAAGTGATTCAAAAGAATGATGGTATATTCATCACACAATCTAAATATATCAAGGAAGTACTAAAGACATTTGGAATGGAAGATGCTAAACCTATGGGAACACCGATGGCTACTAGATATAAACTGACTAAGAAAGATGGAACTACAGAGGTGAACCAAACACTATACCGATCAATGATTAGTAAGTTAATGTATATAGTGCATAGTAGACCAGACATAGCACATGTTGTGGGAATCATTGCAAGATTTCCTACAAACCCTAGAGAGTCACACATGGTCACTACAAAGAGAATCCTAAGATACTTGAAGAAAATAGAAAATTATGGATTATGGTATCCTAAGGAAGGCAAATTTGAACTCAGAGTCTATACCGATGCTGATTGGGTTGGAAATGTGGATGATAGAAAAAGTACCACTAGAGGAACATTTTTATTTGGTGAAAGACTTGTTACATGGAAAAGTAAGAAGCAGTCTTGCATTTCTCAGTCTACAGCCAAAGTAGAGTATGTTGCTACTGCTACAAACTGTTCAAATATTAAATATATTAAGTAAGTTTTGGAAGGTATGAATGAGATAATCACTGAACCGATGATTATATACTATGATAACACCAGTGCAACAAACATTTCAAATAATCTAGTGATGCACTCTAAAACAAAGCATATATCTATTAAGTATCACTACTTAAGAGAACAATTACAGGAGAAGCAAGTTAAGCTAGAGTTTGTTACATCAAAAGAATAACTTGTAGACATATTTACAAAGCCTCTACTGAAGGATACATTTGAGTACTTGAGGACTAGACTTGGGGTCCATCCCCTATCTATTAGTCACTAAGGTGATTTGGATGTTACATTAGCCCAATCTTATCAGAAGATCATACATGTTGATGCAGCATAGTTCACACTTTGGATCATGTCTAAGGTTGTGAATAGTTTGGAAAACTAGAACAAATTGGCATATTAGTATACAAAGATACATAGAATGCATCAGACAACATAGATTTACATGGCTACTATAGAGATACATGTTTATTTGTTTCTTTGGCATTGTTGTCAAAGGGAGAGATAAACCATATGAAACAAGATGCACCGATGAGAACACTGAAACATCTATCTAAGGGAGAGACAAACCGAAAGAAAGGGAGAGCACTGAAGATAAGTTACTGAGAATAGAAGAAGGAATCTGAGAGCTGAAAAAGATCATATTTGCAAAATGTCAAAGCTGTATTAGTAATGTTGTTGAGTAATGTAGTGATTAAACATATTAAGCTAGGGAGAGCTTTTACATCATTTTTTCATAGAGTTGTAGAATACATGTTTTGTATGTGTATGGTATATTTCATATTACTTGAGTTGCCATCAATGCCAAAGGGAGAGATTGATGAACTACAACTGATTTAGAACCTGATTGAAGAATCTATGATTAGAGATCACCGAGTTGCTGGTTAGATATGACATATGATTAAATCAGTAATATGTTGTCATTGATGTCAACTAGTTTGACAACACTTATTTTGAGTTTCTATAATTAAACATCTATAGAAAAGGAATAAAAGAGATGAAGAATGAAAATATCTACATGAGGAAGATATATATGACAGATGAGGATAAGGAATACATTGTGTAACTTGTTGATGAGTCTATGACCTTATGTTATTGACTTGATTATGTCTCATTCATTTATGATGGAGAAAAGAACTGAAAGACACAAGGAAGTGTGGTCAGTTGATGAAGCATTTTAGTATACACCAATGGGATGTAGTGTATACCGAGCACAATATAAACTGAGCTTGTCTTCATAGATGCATTTCTTTGTTTATAGAGTAGGAGAAAAGAATTAAATGATTAGTTTAACCGTTAAGGATTTTTGAGTTGTAAAGTACATCAAAATCAATGATGGAGATAATGTTTGTTATGAAGATCAATGGCTAGCATAATTCAAGGAAGATCTAAAGGATGAAATCAAAATGTTTTACTGGCACAACTACCGAGGAAGGTTTAAGCGGCAAAATAGATGAAGGAGAATAAGTGGCAAAATCTATGGAGGAAAATAAAATGGTTTACTTGTCTATTTAAGAGACTAGAGTTTCATTATGAAACTAATGCTGGAAGAAGAAGGACATTAGAATTATCATGTGAACAAGCTTCATGTATACCTGATCAAATTGGTTAAGAAGAACTGAACTACAGAGTTTACCAAGAATCAGTAAAGTTATTACCGTGCAACAATGAGTCATTGATTATTGTTGATACAAAATTAAATACTAATTAGAGGATTTGAATGAGCATAAAATAGATCTGAACATCTGCAATTGAAGTTGTATTGTAATCAAATCAAACTGTTGTTACATTTTAACCATTGTAAATAGAGAAATCTCTTAACCAAGTGGACTTGAAAGTCTTATATGTTTCATTCATAGAATGAGCATTGTTATCCTGTCAACCCCAGAGTGACTACTAGTTGGATGATAATAGTTGGTCCAAAATCCTCTAACAAGGTCACACCTAACAGTGTGTTTGTAACCTTTAATAGGGTTGGGTCTTCATCGACCTCACTTCAGAAGAGTGAACATTTTTGGGTTGCCAGTCCCAAGTGGTTTTTCCCTTCACAGAGTTTCCATGTTAAATATTTTGTGTTATATGTTCATTATGGTGATTATTTGTTATCATACTTTACATATTACATGTTAGATTTGGTCGGTAAACATTATTTTTCTATTGATTTCTAATCGGTAAAAGCATAGACAATATTGTATTTTAAGTTACCGAGCTGCAGAAGTTTCAGTAAATTGTTTTGGATTATACATTTTGATTTGGGACTGTGGATAACTGATTCACCCCCCTCTCAGTTATTCTAACAGGCTGAATATTATTACTTGATTAATAATTCATCTACTTGAATGATCTTGAATCATTGGAGTCTCAAAGACCTTGATCTTGGGTGTTTTCCTTTAAATCTGGAACCCAATCTCTCTTGATTCCTTGAAAATATCATATCTTGATTATAAATATTTGAGTATGGTTTTGATATGAAAAATGAGGAGAGGTAAGCTATTTTTATACTTACTCCATCATTTCAAGATTCAAAATTGATTCAGGCCAACTATAAAAGGAAATCTCCCAATAAAACCCTAACATTGGGCTTCTGGTAAAATATCTAGGCCCCAAAACCTAGGGACATGTCACCATGCAACATGTCCCATGAGTAATGGGCCAAAATTTTAACTAGAGGTCAGGGAGAGTGAAAGTCATGGGAAAAGAGGAATCAGCTTGCTACAATCATGCGTAGTGAATATTTGGATCTTGAAATCACAAAAATGGGTCTAATAGGTCCTAGTAAAGAATCCAATCATGGGTGCTAACTTTTTAGGATGCTACAATAACATTCATAATGATTCTTAAAAACATAATATGTTTCCTCAACTCTATTAAATTTATTATTAATATCAAATGTCATCATATATTTATCACATGTTGATATTCATACAATAATATTGATAATAATTAATGATGATAAACATTTCCATAGAGCTACTCTATATAAGTTAAGATAATAATTATCATACTTTTAAATATTTTAATAATTAATTAAATTAAATTTTAGGAATTTCTATACTGCAAAGTATAAAATAGCCATTGATGTTTATCTCACAAGAAAACAACACAAAAATAATGATCTAAAACAACATAACCAAACACAAACTCAACCACCACAAGTAAAAGTTTCATGAGGGTATCTAAGGTTATCTACCTTACAACCTATATAGGTAACTCAAGTCACTCTCATCCTTATGTAGGATGATGGTTGGGGAAAGGTCAAAGTATTTGAGCCTTAATGTCATCTCCCTTAACTCCACAAATGATTTAAGGGAACATATAGACTTGCTAATTCATGTGAAGTGGATGCCTAGTATCTACCTAGCTGCATCATAAGACCAATCATGTGCATATACATATACATATATATCATGCCAAAAAGTCACAAGAAATGAATGGGTACAAGACATTGTGTGGGCCTCACAAGTGAGTAACACGACTTTGTCCCTCATCATACAAGTATGCCAAACATGAACAATAATAATGTAGTAACATAAGAATAGTAACATGGGTTACTAAAATAGTAAATGATAAACATGTAAATAATCATTAGCATATATCATAATGGAAACATATGAATTGATACCATATCATAAACATGTCCATGACATCATATAACAAGAATGTCATCATAAATAGTTTGAAACATAATATCCTAAGTAATCCATAATTAAAATGCCACAAGTAAATATATTCACACATAAAATTCCACCAAAGGTCCTAAAAAAGTAGGTAAAATATACCCATGAGGAAGGATACTACATCCTCCTACCTAGAAATAGTCTTACTCTTGGAAGAATACCAATAAGTACGTATATAATTCTCTTATCCTCACTACATCTTCCTATGTAGCTAAAAACTCATTATTAGGTCCCATTGGACCCTTACCTAGTCAATGAATTGACCCCATAGGGTCGATTCTCACTACTACAATATGTGTATAGGATCTAAAGCTAGTTGTCTATCCTCTACTTGTAATGCATTCCAATCAAGCACATGGGTCACATCCAAAATAAATTGTCCAAGTAATGAAATATGAAAGATCTCATGAATGCATGATAGACTTGTATCATCCTAAAATGGAAGAACTTCCATCTTGGTAGGTTTAGCACCCTCATCTAATGCATTTATCATGATATATTTGCATTTAGGATACATTTTCTCTTGATTCCTTCATTCTAGGTGAAATTAGGGTTAGGATCCCGAGGATTCTCCTTGATTTCCCTTCTCTATGGCTCTATTTTCTAAGTAGGATCTAGGTATAGGTCCTCCTAGCCCTCATAACATTCATTATAGGTCTATGTGCCCTTTTTTGGCACTCTGCCCTATTTAATCACCATTTCCAAGTCTCTAGCCGACCCCGGGACTTCTTGTTTTCATATATGACTAAGCCTAGACCTTTGGGTTAAGGTCAAGGTCAACCCTAATCTAGGTCAAGGTCAAGGATGACCTTGGCCCATGTTGGGTTTTGGTCCCCTTTCTAAATTGTGGTCCAAGAGGGCCACAAAATCAATGTCGAGCCTTTGGATCCATATGTGGAAGGGTTTTAATTTGAAATTCATTTAATTATTTTCCCTCCTTAGTTGGTTATTGTGATTGGACCATAATTTGAGGTGAAATTTGAATTATGAGCCCTTACATTGCCCGAGGAGCCTCACCTTGAAATCTCTATATAAGCACTCTCTTTGCCTTCATTTTCATCAAGTATCCATCAAGTGGAGACACAATTGATTGAAGCAAGCAAGCGATGGTGAAGTAATGATGCAAGATTGTGAGAGGATGATATAGAAGACCAAGATCTTGTTGATATCAAGCATTTTTGGACAAACTATTGTGGACATTCCTTTGGAGAAAGAAAGATCTCTTCTTCCTTGATCCACCATTTTCAACATTCAAGCATTCAAAGATACAATCATGGGGTATAAATTATGGATTGTGAGTTTGGTAGGAGTACTTTAGCCTTGGGGGCTTGGTATGCTTTCGTTACCATATTCAAATCTATGCATTTCTTTCTCAAATAAATTCATGCTAGGGTTCTTAATCTAGAGGATTAGATCTTGGCATTACACATTCAATACACACACACATTCTATTACATTTGGCTATTTGTGGAGGTGGAGATCACCAATATGGAGGTTTGACTAAGGAAAAACCCTATATAGCCACCCCAAAATGCCATTTTTTAGATATCTACAGTTGTTGTTTCAGGAGTTACAGAGAAGATTTGAGTATCCTTTTGTGGCAAACTTCCAAGTGCCGTGAAAAGATTTTCTATTAGAGCAGTATAGGTCAAGGTCAACTTTTAGGGGTAAGATTGTGTCCCAGGGTAAGATCTTACCCCTATTTTGGGTCAAGGTAGACCTCTCTCAGAGAGAAAAAAGGTTTCTTTTTCTTCTCTGTTTCTATGTTTCTAGGACAGATTCAGCTGTAGAATTTCCAGAAACTGAACACAGGCATCAGAAAATAGGTATTTCCAAATCAGCTTTATTATGAGGTATGTATTTCATCTTATTTAATTTGAGTATTCTTTACAATAATTTTTAGATTTATATTCCATATCATATCAATTAATTCACATGTATGTTGGAGAATGTTGGTTTAGGGATTCTATTAGGTGTATTAATAAAAATCCCTTTCCTATACGAACCCTCTTTTTCATCTTACATTTTGGTGAATTCGTTTACAAAAACTCTTTATTTTTGGTGTTATATTTGTATCTTGTGTTAGATCTTACATGCTTATAAAAGTAGATTTATTTTATGCTCTTGCATTTATATTTCAAAAATACAAAAAAAAATGCAAAATTCCTTTAAGAATACAAAAATATTTACATTTTTCATGCTTGTAGTGTTAGTTTGTTTTCAACATGTATGATTTTTGTTTTGAATACTTTGATGAAGCTTTTATCGTAAAAGAGGATAGATCCCTTAATGAGGTACATGAAAGTGAGGATGAAAATTGTTTGAATGAGATCTCCATTGATCCTATTCCTATTTCACTCTCCTCCACAACCTCTTCAATTGACCTTCACCATAGGGTGTGTGCATGGTTACCTTCATGTTCCACTATTTGCAACATTGATACACCTATAATGATATATCCTAAACCTTTGTTGATGGTAAAAGGATGTCCTCAAATAAAATTTAAGGGTAAACCTAGAGATCCTTTGGATATCTTGGATAACACAAATTCTGTTTCACATGCTTATCGCACATGGAATAACCCTCAGCCTACTAGTTCGGTTTCTTTACTAGCTTCTCAACCTATGATTCCTAAAGTTCCTAGGTTTCCATCTAATTTTAAGGAATATGACTTAGTATAACAATTATGTGCCACTCCTACTAAGATATCTTTATGGGAATTACTTCAAACTTCCCTGACATATCATGAGGCATTGCAAAAAGCTTTATCTACTCTTTCTACTTCTCCTCCTAACCAAGAGAACATTCATTCTATTTTGGAATGCATGCATACTATGCCTTATGTACCTCCTATTGTGTTTTCTGATGATGATTTACCTTCCCTTGAGGTGTAGAATCAATATGATGCTCTTATGGTTGTTGTTTCTATTAATCGAAGTATCATTCATAGAACATTAATTGATAATGGATCTGGACTTAATGTTTGTAGCATGGATATGCTTAAGGAAATTAAGGTTGATCTCATAGCTATTCAACTTGATAATGTCCCTATTCATGGATTTGATAATATTGCAAAGAGAACTTTGGGCATTATTACCTTACCTGTTAAAGTTGGTCCAATTATATTTTTAATACACCTATTCATGTTATGCCTGGACCTCTCAATTATAACCTTCTTCTAGGAATACCTTGGTTATATACTATGCATGTAGTTCCATCTACTCTTCATCACAAGGTTAGGTTCATTTATAACAATTTAATGTACACATTACATGTGGATGATGTGTTGAATCCTTGCCTAAATGCAGAATATGTTAAAAATTTTGAACCTCTTCAACCAAGAAAAGAGACTGAAAAGCAACCTGAGATTAAACAAAATGAAATTCCATCTTCTTCTTTGACTAAATATGATTGGGGAACATTGGACTTTAATCCTAATTTCATTGGAGAATATAAGGTCTCTGATTTAGAATTCATGAAGCAACAAAGTGAATTTGAAAAACAAGTGTTTACTCCATCCCTGCTTTCTAAGGAATCAAAGAGTAACTTTGTTGCTGCCTTGATTGAAGAAATAATTGAAACAATAAAAACTAATTGCTATGACATCATGACATATTCCTCTCCTTGGAATCCATCTAATATGGCTGATAGATATGGTTCTGGTTATCATTTACTCAAGAAATTAGGATTTAATGGGAAAGGATGTGGTAAATATGAGAAAGGTATAAAAGTACCTTTGGATAATGAAATGTATGATTATACTTACGGATTAGGATTCAATCCCTACAAACAACCATAAGATTTTCCTCTCAATGTTAATCATATTTATGGTGGACATTTGAATTTGGTTAACCCACTCCTCCTTGACATTAATCAAAGACCTACTTTGGATATTTTTCCCTAAGATGAAGCCTTAGCATATTTTTTAGGAGTTTATGAGGATTTACCTACGTTTCATCATAGATGATGGAATCCTTATTGTTTAAGTATAGAAGCTTATTTTGGAGAATATGATGAACAGGATATTTCTTCTTTACTGATGAATTCTTTGATACAATTGATTTGCTAATAACCAAGACTGTTGAGATTCAAATGGATGAAAATGGCTTTGAAAAGATGATAAAAATTGGGGAATGTTTGAATCAAGATGAATGTGATCAGTTGGTTTCCCTTTTACTTTAATTTAAAGATATTTTTTCTTGGACATATTCAGATATGCCAGGTATATATTCTAAGGTTGTTACTCACAATATTGTTCTTAAACCCAATGTTAAACCTATGAAGAAAAAATATTGAAAGATGAATCCACAAATTGTTTTATTAGTTAAGGATGAATTTGACGGATTATTGGATTCTGGATTCATCCGTTCTATTGATTATTCAGACTAGATTTCAAATATTCTACCCATTTCAAAAGGATAAAATAATATAAGAATGTGTACTAACTTTAGAGATTTAAACAAAGCATCCTTAAAAGATGATTTTCCATTACCCAACATTGATATGATTGTGGATTTGATAGTGGGTCATGCTTTATTATGTTTTATGGATGGCTTTTCTAGCTATAATCAAATTTTTACTACTCCTGAATATCAATTTAAAACCATATTTATAACACCTTGGGGAACATTTTGTTGGGTCATGATGCCTTTTGGATTAAAAAATGTGGGAGCAACTTATCAATGAGCTATGACCTTGATTTTTCATGATTACATTCATAAGATTCTTGAGGATTATATGGATAATATCTTGGCAAAATATATACAAAGAGAAGATCATGTTAGCATTTTATGACATATATTTGAAAAGATTAAAAGTTACAACATGAGGTTGAATCCTAAGAAATGTTTCTTTGGAGTCAATTCTGGTAAATTATTAGGATTTATAATCTCTAAGCGAGGCATAGAAGTAGATACTAAAAATATTGATGCTATTGTTAATATGCCTCCTCCTAAGAATATTTCTTAGTTGTGAAGTTTACAAGGAAAAATTCAAGCTATTCGATGCTTTGTTTCCAACTTAGTTGATAGAACTATTCCTTTTACTTCCTTTCTTAGAAAGGATACTACTTTCTCTTGGAATGACAAATGTAAGAAATATTTTGAGAAATTTAAGGAGTATCTCGCTAATCCTCCTTTTTTGCAACCAGCTCAATTTGATAAACACTTTTATCTGTATACTTTAGCCACTCCAAAAGTGGTGAGTGCATTGTTGGCTCAATATTATAGTGAAGGTAAGGAAAGACCTGTGTACTACATTAGTCAGAATTTTCTCAATTAAAAAACAAGATATAGAGATTTGGAAAGACAATGCTTAGCTATAGTTTATGCTTGTTAGAAAATCAGGCATTATCTTTTGAATGTTGAAGTCAATGTGATTGTTAAATTTGATCCTTTGAAACATCTTTTCTCAAAAAATTGATCTCTCTGGCTGTTTGGAAAAGTGGGTGATGTTACTTATAGAATTCAATCTTCATTTCATTTCTCATAAGTCAATTAAAGGACAAGCTTTAACATAATATTTAGTTGAAGCTCCTTGTCCTCATCTTGATGCATGCTTTACTTCAATATAATTCCTTGATGAGAACATTCTAGCTATTAAATAGGATGATGTTGGGAATTATATTTTGATGGATCTAGATGTAAGATAGGTTCTGGTGTCGGTATTATCTTTATCCCTCCTATGAAGAAACCGATCCCTCTATCGTATAAATTGACCTTTCCTTGTGCTAACAATATTGTGGAGTATGAAGCTCTTATAGCTGGCCTACGAGCAACTTTATCCCTTAACATTAAACACTTGAAAATTTGTGGAGATTCACAATTGATTATAGAACATATTAAAGGAGGTTATTAGACTAAGAATGATAAAATGACACAATATAGAGATTTGTCTCTTGATGTGCTTTCACAATTCTCTTCTTATACGATGCAAAATTTACCTGAGAAAGATAATCGACATTCAAATGCCATGGAAAGTGTAGCTTCTTTGGTTTTTCTTGAGAGTAATGCTAAAAAATTTCAATTTACTATACAAACTCTTAAAAACCCTACAATTTCTGATAAGGTTACCTTTGATTGTTTTAATTGGATTTGGATGAATGGTATTCTCATATCTTTCATTTTTTCAAAGATGGTACTTTTTCTAAATCGACAAGGAACATGTGTAATCATGTTAGGAAGCTTGCAACACGTTATATCATTTTAGGAGACACACTTTACAAACACTCTTATGAAGGTTTATTATTAAGATTTCTTGGTAGAACCAAAGTTCTGGTAGCTTTGGCAAAAGCTCATTCTGGTTCTTATGGGGGACATTTTCATGAAAAATCTATAGTCAATAAACTTATTAGAATGGGATATTATTGGCAAACAATGGAACATGATTCTTTTATGTTTGTTAATAAATGTCCTCAATGTCAGCAACATAGTAATTTGATTCATGCTCCTGCTCGTGAGCTTCGTAATCAAGTTTCTCCATGGCCTTTTAGTATTTGGGGTTTTTACCTTAGTGGAAAAAGCTCACCAGCTCCTTCTCAAGGACATACATACATCTTGACTGCTACATATTACTTTACAAAGTGGGTGGAAGTTGTCCCTCTTCATTCAACAATTGCAGATGTTATTTGTGATTTTATCCTTAACAATATTATAACATGATTTGGTATTCCTTCGACGATAGTTTCAGATAATGGTACCTCTTTTAAAAAAATAGAAGTTGCAAAATTTTTGGAGAAATATCAAATTCAACATATATTTTTGACTCCTTACTATCCTCAATATAATATTCAAGCTGAAGCATCGAATAAAATCATTAAATTTTTTTTGAGAAAAATAGTTAATAAGCATATGAAATATTGGCATACCCAACTCACCTATGCTTTATGGGCTTATAGGACTAGTGTTTGTACTGCCATGGGTACTTCTCCTTACAATCTTGTCTACCGTACTGATGCTATCATGCCTTTGTAATTAAAGATACCTTCTTTATGTGTTTCATTTCATGGGATAATCGACAAGGATATGTTTCAAGGAAAATGATTATGAGAATTGGAAATGTTGGATGAACAATGAATACATGCTTTGGAACATATAAAAGCTTATCATAAATCTCTTCAGAAGCAATATAATCATAAAGTAATTGTGTGATCATTTTCAATAGGTGATTTAGTATTATATGAGAGTCAAATAAATGTGAATGCTTTACTTGGTGAAAAAGGAAAGTTTATCCCTAACTGGCTTGGACCTTTCATTGTAATTGAGGACTTTGGTTCAGGTGCTTATAAATTTGTTGATATGGATGGTGTTTCTTTTAAAGAACCTATCAATATTATGCATCTCAAATGATATTTTCCTTAATTTATTTCTTCTTTCCTTGTGTATTTATGTATTCCTTATAAAATAATTATGTTTGTTTTATAGGTTAAGTGGTTTTAGCAAATTACATTGGAATACATTTATGCACGTTCTTTCTTTCTATTAAATTTAATGTTATTGATGAAAATATAGTAATCAAACATAGAACTAACTAGTAGAGAAAGTTTTTCATTGATAAAAATCTTTTTGAGTTTTGATACATATGTCGCACAAGGCCCTATCTATCACTCTGTCTATCTCTATGCTCTGATAGTCGATGACTCCTAGATCTCTCTGATCTATGATGAGAGGTTGTAGATCTATGTTTTGTAGTCCTTGAGTGGCTCCTTGATATTATCATATCAAACATGTGCTCCTCGGACCTCTGTAGCTTGTCCATCAGTTTATCTTCTCTTTCTTTGCACAATCTCAACTCTCATTAGACACATGCAAATATATCATCATGGCTGTCAGGATCTTGGTGACCAATGGAAATATCTTGCTCGCTTGCTAGAATTTGGTAAGATATACATGTATCCTTCAAAACCTCAGATACAAAACTCCTCCACTTTACCATGCTAGCTATAGAATGGAAACATACATATCTATTACTACTTTTTCTTCATCAATTAAGTTAATTTTCAAATCAATTTCATGTTTTATACCTAAATCTCCCTATTGGGCATCATTGAAGGATCTAGATGGTGGGGGCATGGATTGACTACTCTCTCCACACTCACTCTATCTAGGTCTAAGAGGTGGTGTATTTCTATGGGCGTGTGGATATCATCATGATCTTAGTGGTTATGCATGAAAAACATGCACACCTACACTAGCATCACTAATTGGGGGCATCTCCTCTACTCTCTACTCTGCTCTCTCCTCCTCCATGGGGTCTCTCTTGAAGATGTGTTCCTCCTCATCTTTGAGATCCTCATCCTCCTCTACCACACCACCATCTCGATGAGTCCTATCTAAAAAGCTTAGATCACCTATGGGATAGTTAGAAGGGAAGATAGGGTGGGTTCTCTTCAGACTCTAGTATCTGATGTAGTCTCAACTGATGCCTGAATAGGCCACATCTAGTGATACCTCTTTATCCTTTGTCTCATCTGCATCACTATCTACTATGTCTACTACTAAAGGATGCCATATGGTGTTGGGTCTTTGATAATACCTTGTTGGATGTACATACTGAGGTACTTCTCTAGGGACTCCCTGTAAAAGACCAAACTATCTCATCACTTGATCACAGTAGTATGACATCACTATGTGACTCTGATGACCCTCTAGCAGCTTGTGCTATTGTGAGTTCCTTATCTTGTGTCGTGTATCTAGCCACTCTATCATGTGATAGTAGGGTCTCCATATCACATCTGTGCCTAAAATGTGGTCTAGAAATACCCTCCAGTAGAGGATATCTCCATACTACCAGACATCTCTCAGTGGATAAGAAAAGCCTCTTGGTGTGCTAGAATCTACCATCATAGGAACACCCCATGGTTGTGTACATGTGAAGTGATCAAACAACCAGATCTGCAAAAGTGTGTATATTGTGAGACTCTTTCTTTGACATCTCACTAACTAACATAGCTCATGGTATAAGTGGGCTAGCATGTTGTGACCTCATGAAAAGATGATCCTATCACTCTCCATCCTATGTACAATATGGGTGAAAGGTACTAAAAAAACTTTACCCTTTGTGTTGGGTACCATAACCAAGGACAATATACATAGAATCACTCTTCGTACCAAAGGTGTAGGGCCTACTAGTATGGATGATAAAGTGATCTGATTTGCTCAGGTTTACATCTATGAAAACCATCCCAAACAATACTGCATTTGCATGGATCTCCTAAGGACCTTGCTCTACTCTCAGTCTAACAGGCTCGCCTCGAACTGGAAGCTACAAGATTCTGTAAACATCCTCCAGTGTCACAGTGATCTCACTTGAGGGAAGATGAAAGGAGCATGTATCCTCATCCCATCTCTCTATAAGAGCCGATAACATGGCTCAGTGAAGTCTGATCTATGGTAGGACTGTTACCCAGTATAGTCTTACATCTCTCAATAAATACATATCATCCTCACTTAGATCGGACAAATTCTCTCTGATAATGACTAGTAACCCTCCAAAGGGATGCTCTCAAAGATGAACCAAGTCCTGAGATCAATAAATCTATAAATCCAACCTCACTAGGTCAAGGTCGACCTTAGTTGGGTCAAGGTTGACCTTCTTAGGTCAAGGTTGACTTTCTTGGGTTAGGGTTGACCTTTTTGGGTCAAGGTCCACATAATAGGGTTAGGGTCAACCTTTAAGGGTTAGGGTCAACCTTTCCTACAAAAGGAAAGAATTTGTGAAGTATATAAATCAATAACAAAAAATCACCTCAGGAAGTGGTTGTCCGGTAGCTAGGCTCTGTCTCAGGAGCTCCATGTGTGTCACTCAAAGTTCTTCTCTGCTTAGCATCTTTCTTTCTCTCTCCAAATCTGCAAATGGTAAGAATGAGTAAGTATGAGTTCATTTTTTCCTTATTTATAGCTAAAATTAGGGTTTTGTTAGGGTTTTTCTTAGGGTTACTCATGTTAAATCTGAATTTCCCTTCATATGTATTTAAATAAACATTCACTCTTTTCATCATAACTTGAGTTTGATAACTCTATTTTCAGTTCCGTCAGTGGCATTGAAATTTTGATTTAGATACCCAACTCCTTGAATTAGTTTAGGAAAGATGGGAATCATTCTAATTGTGTGTGTGAAAATTGTACCTAGCTATGGACACAACACTTCAGTAAACCATTATAGGTTAGCAAATCAAGAAATCTGCAATATAAATGAAATAAACTAACTAGGCAATTCAATGCCTTCTAGTAGGCGTGAGTATGGTATTCTCAGATTAGACCGAGATCAGTGATAATGCAACACCTAAATGAAGGATTTAAATGATTGAAAGCAATGAAGATGAAATACAAATTAATCTAATTTTTTTTATAATTTTGAATGCAATAAGATGAAAAACTTGATATGAAACTAATCTAGAATGATTTGGAATGATATGAAAATTAATATAATAATGATATGCTATGAATGAATGATATGAACCCTAAAAAACAATAACAAAAATCTCACAATCACCTTGTGTGCAAGAGCTTGATTCTTTAGATGTTAATTTGCCAGAGTAAGTATGCAAATTCAAGGGATGTATTATGAAGAGCTGAGTCTTGTTTTTATAGAAATCTAGGGTTTGAGGATGCATAAGAAAAACCATAAATCACTCTTGATAAACTCAGGTTGATTTTTGAGTTAACAAGAAATTAAGAATAAATAACTCATTAAATCATGCAAAAAAAGTTTTTATCGCAAAATAGAGTTTAATTCTCTTTTTCATCTCATCATCATATGTTGAGTTTAGAAAGTTAACAAATTGAAATTGAAAGTTGATTTAAAGTTAACTGCTTTTCTGATTGTGCATGATCTAATATGAATTAATTTAATAAATAAAGTGATTTATTTTCCACTTAACTGATTTTGAATTAAAACAATTGATTTACGGGTTAATCAATTATTAAATCAAACTTTATTCTAATTAAATCATTAAATTTGACAACTTTGATTTTAAATCAATTAAATAAATATTCAATTGATTTTTCGTAGGAATTTTGATTTATTGTCAAAATAAAAACAATATTGATTAGGAATAAATGCAATTAAATCTAATTAAATAACTAAGTAGAAGAATTTAATTAATTAATTAAATATTCATCATATTCAATTAATCAACTTTAGGATAAATAATGACATTTATTGGCAAATAATATTCAATTAAAGATAATTAAGATAAATTAGGAATATCCAAGGAATATTCCTTGATGCAAAATTAAGATAATCAATTAGATTTTTGATAATATGATGTGTAGATGTGCCTTATGTTAGGACTTTGATGTCGATTTTGATCAAATTGTTGATGTAAGAGGTTAATGAACCTATAGCCCATTTTTGGGGTATTACATTTTGCCCCTCTTTGAATTACTGTGCGAAGCCCAGTGGTTCAAAGATTAATCTATTTTTGATGTTGAAAAATTATTTGAGAGATAAATTGATTTCGAGATAGAAATCAATTGAAAGATTGGAAAAATTTGATTTAGGTCCTAGTTGACCAAGAGTCACGACGATGTCAACTATAGCAACAATGAACTGATGATTACAAAAATGTATCAAAACGCCTACTTCTGAACCTTATGATTATGAAGAAGTGAGTGACCTGATTCCAAACTTGATTGTCAAGGGAATCGAAATGGTATCACATCTAAACCCTTCAGTTACGAAGAACCACGAAAATAACACTAATGAACTAATGGTTATGAAAAGATGATATAGTTTACAAGATTGATTAGAATACCAGATTGATATGGATCTTGATGAATCTGATATGCCCCAAGCGACAAGGTCTTGTGATGAATCAACAACTAGATGTGGTTGTTGTCTTGATTACTAAGAGAATATTTGATTTACAGATTTGATAGATGTATAATAGCATGCCCGCTTCCAGATGAAAATCAAAATCTGACAAGAAAATTCAATTTTGAATGGTTTAGAAGCATGCTAATTGATTTGAGAAGTGGTTGAACACGTTTGAAAATGTGTTCTACATCATTTGGAGGTCCTGGAGACCAAGTTTGACTAGGTTTGACCATGAGTTGACCATGGTTGACCAAGTTGAAATTTGAATAGTTTGATGTAAGATAATGAGTTAAGTTAAATTCTAGATTTCTGTGATGATTAAAGGTCGATTATGCAAGAAGTTGACAATATAAACTATCTTAGATTTTGATTTTGATCCCAAAAATGGATTCTACTTGTTTCATTGGAGGGACCTTCATACAATGCTTAGTCCTTGTGTCATGTTTAGCATAGTTTTGGAGAATCATTAAGCATCGAGCTAGTTTGGAAATTATGAGATAAATGTAATCATGCAAAGTGCAAAGTGAAATGAAAACCTAGGACTTAGTCACTGATCATGTGTTGGTCATTTTTATCACTAAATATTTTATTAGGTAACTGGATAAATCAATACAACATCCACTAGCTAGAAAACTATGAACATACGAATATTTATTTTTGCGTCAAAGTCAATACAATGCCCAGTGGCTAGACAACCATGAACATATGAATATTGATTTTGTTTTTCAAAATGTCAGATTAGATATAAGCACCAAGGCACCAACGCCAGGATGACTTAAATATCATGTCCATTTTGATATATCAATTGGTATAAGCATCAAAACATAAATGTCATGATGACTTGAATATGCCTTGCAAAACAAACACGCCAAATAGTTTGTAGAATTCATTCTTGTCTCCAATGTGAATTACCCACAGTGACCCTTTATCATTCACATCCATGGATAATAGCCGTTCATAGTAGGATTGAGAAATCGTTCAAAAAGATGTAAGCTAGATCAAACTTCCTTGAATTTTTTGGGTATCAATAGTCAAGGTACTCATGGCCATCCAACATGAAATGGAGGCTCTTATAGATAGACACCATTTCAATCTAGAATTTCTAAAGTTATTAGATTTTCACTCAAAGCAGAAAACAAAGAAAAGATTATGCGCCCATTCATCACTCTCTAAATCCTGTAAAGGACATCATCAAAGAGCTTGAAAGGACACAATATGCAAAATTCTCAATGCGAATCAGTAAGCATACAAGGAGATAAAAGCATGTGAAGCATAGATTATTTTCAGTTTGTTGTTGATGTTTGATTGTGTTGTTGTAGATGCAAAATCCTTTCTAGAGAGGAGATAGACAAACTGACTCGGATGTAGCTTCAAAGGACCTTGACTGGATATGACACATCTAAGATACTGAGGACTGTAGGATATGACTTTGATTGCCCCCAAGTTTGAACATTGATAGGAGATAGACGCTTTTCCCAATTGGTGTACAAATTGACTTTATTGAAACAAGGATATACAGAGTAAAGCAGACTAAAAATTGGGAAAGACCAAGATTGCACTGATAGATGGAGTATTTTGAACAAGGGGCACCTATTTGCTGGGTTTTCACCATCTTGACAGAGATTCTATTTTTTCTACCAAGGTGCTTGTTTCGAGGTTTTCACCAAGGAACCTTTTCTTTTTCTCATTTTTTTGTATTTTTATCTTTTCAATTTTTTTTTACTTTTGATATTTTTTTATTTTTTTGTGATACATCAAGGTGCCTATTGCTAGGTTTTCACTAGGATGATCATTTTTTTTGGACTTTTTCTAATTTTTCTAATTTTTTCAGGACATTTTTTAATACTGAATGCTTTAGGCATATAATTTATTCAAATGGAGAACATTGATTGGTTCTCAGAGCTGTTCTCCTTTAGTCATTTGAGAGTTGATAGGATCCAGAGCCAAAAATAGCAATGATAACAAATGGACCTAGCCAATTGGGTTCAAACTTCCCCTTGCATTCTCTATGTAATTGATTTTTAGGATTTCTCTCAAGACTAGATCGCCAACCTGAAATTCTCTGTATACGACTTTCTTGTTGTAGCCTCTAGATTTTCTTTTATGATATACTCTAAGATGATCATATGCTTCTTGTCTATGCTCATCTAGTAGTTCAAGTTCTTGCAACTTAGACACTCTATAGTCATCATTAGTTACTAGACCATGCATTCTAATTCTTAGTGATGGGACTTCAACCTCAATAGGAAGTACCACTTTAGATGCATAAACTAAAGCAAATGGTTTAGCTCTAGTGGGAATTCTGATACTTTTTCTGTAGGCCCAAAGAGCTAGATTGACCATGAGATGCCAGTCTCTTCCTATTTTATTAACTGTATGATGCAAGATTTTCAACAGGTTCTTGTTTGATGCCTCTGCTTGTCCATTTCCTTGAGGATAATATATGGATGACCAATGTTGTGTGATCTTTAATTTTGAGCATAAGGAATCTAAATCCTTATTCTTTAATTGGCCACCATTATTTGTGACTATTGAATGTGGGATTCTGTACTGACATATGATGTAGTTCAAAATAAACATAGAGATTTTCTTGCCATTTGCTTGAGCCAAAGGGACTGCTTCTACCCATTTTGTGGCATTTTGATTGGAAGAATGTAGATAAATGGCTCCAATCAGATCAAATGCCCATTGTTGAAAAGGCTATTATGTAGTAAAGGGGATAAAATCTCTCCCTGGTGCATGAATCAAGTTACCATGAACTTGGCACTTTTGATAGCTCTTTGCATATTTTATAGTCTCTTTCTCCATGTCAGGCCAATAATACCTAGCCCTGATAAGTTTTTGATCTAGTGTTAAACCATTGGAATACGATCCACATATACCATCATGGACTTTCTCTAATGTGTATTGAGACTCCTCACATTCTAAACATCTAAGGAGTGTACCATGTAGACCTCATTTGTATAGATCATTACCAATGATGACATACCAGGATGCATTTTGGATAATGTATCATTTCTCATGGTGGTTGAAGGTGTCGGGGATGATTTGGTCTTTAAGGTAGGAGTATAGGTTTTTGTATCTAGAAGAATCATGACCAAAAATAGTGTAGATCATGTGGGTTTCAGGGGAATCATATGCAAGAAATGACAGTGCTTCCACTAGGAACTCATAATGTAGCTCATGTTCGGGCTTCTGTAGTAGAGATGATAGTGTTGCCATGGCATTAACAACCTTGCTCTCCTTTCTAGCAATCTATTCAATGTGATAGATATGATGTATTTATTTAAGTCATCTACCATGTGTTTGTATGGAACAAGCTTCTCATATTTGGTTTGGTACACATCATTGACTTGGTGTATGATTAGTTGTGAATATCCATGAACATGAAACTCTGTTACTCACCACTCAATTTCTATCTTCATGGCATTAAGTAAAGCTTCATATTTAGAAATATTATTTGTGTAAGGAAACTTGATTTTGAATGCTTTAGGTATTGAATAACCTTGTGGCGTTATGAATAATATGCCTACTCCAGATCCATTCTATGTGTAAGATCCATCAAATAAAAGATGCCAAGTCCTGGAAGATATGTGCATGATGGATGAATCGGGAAATTCCAGCTGTAATGGTGTATCATCAAACATTGGTGCTTCAGCCAACTGATCTACAATGACTTGACCTTTGATAGCTTTCCTTTCAATGTATTCAATGTCAAATTTTCTTAATAGCATCACCCATTTAGCTAATCTACCTGTGAGGGCAGGTTTTCTTAATAAGTATTTCAATGGATCTATCTTAGCTATCAATTGCACTATATGAGCTAACATATAGTGTCTCATTTTCTGGAAGGCAAAGATCATAGCTAGACAAGCTTTCTCAATCATGGAATAGTTCTTCTCATAAGTCACTAATGTTCTGCTAATATAATAGATAGCACTTTCTTTCATATTGTCATCATTTTGTGTTAGCAATGCCCCCCAATGATGTGTCTATGGTAGAGACATATAGAATCAATGGATTCCCTTGAATAGGAGGATCAAAATAGGAGGACTTGATAGATATTTCTTGATATGATTGAAATTATTTTCACATTCCTCATTCCATGCAAAAGTCACACCTTTATGTAATATTTTTGTGAAAGGCTATGATATGTTTGCTAGTTGAGATATGAAACGTCTAATTGATTTCACTCTTCCTTGTAAGGTTCTCATTTGACTGATATTCTTAGGAGGTTTCATCTCCATGATAGCTTTAACTTTAGTAGGATCAACCTCAATGCCTTTCTTTGAGACAATGTATCGTAAGAGCTTTCCAGAAGTGACACCAAAAGCACTCTTTTTAGAGTTTAGTTTGAGACTAAACTTCTCCCTTCTATCTATTTTTTTTCTCAAGTCATTCAGATGTTCAGATCTTATCATTGATTTAGCCAAAGTGTCATCAACATAATCCTCCATAGTTCGATGCATCATGTCATGGAAAATAGATGTCATGGCTCATTGATATGTAGCACTTGCATTTTTTAGACCAAATGGCATGACATTCCAATAGAAAGTACCCCATGCACATGTGAAAGAAGTTTTCTCTTGATCTTCTAGAGTAATTTGGATTTGGTTATATACAAAGAAACCATCCATTAAAGAATACATTCTGAAACCCATAGTCATGTCCACTATCATATCGATGTTTGGTAGTGGAAAATCATCCTTAGGGCATTCTTTGTTCACATCTCTAAAATCTATGCACACTCTAATAGATTTATCTAGTTTGGTTCAAACACATTATTTGATATCCATTCAACATAGTCAATAAATCAGATGAATCCAGCTTTTAGTAATTTTTCTAGCTCAACTT